>JANAVB010021400.1:3608637-3689646 GCA_029216955.1 Iris pallida | reverse complement strand
GTCTTGTACAATATGTTGGGCGGAGATAAATCCACTACCAACAAAATAAAGAAAAGTACATAGAAAATGAAATGAGTGGCGAGCGAAGCGAAGACGATCCAAATGCAATCATCCTCGAAGAAGTAGCAAAGACCACGGCTTAGAGCTAGAACACCTGCGAAAGACAATAGCACACACCTGGGAGATAACCAGGTCCTCAGAGGGACGTAACAAGACACATAATAGCATGCCATATAAACTGAATAAATATTGCTCAAAAATAAGTAAATCGAATTATAACATGTTCCAATACGCACCTACTGAACGAGTACCATCCCCCCAACCAAACAAGGACAGGAGATGGTAAACTAATTACGGTAACGTATCTTCCCATGCTAGAATCAATATGGTATCCGGACCCCAACAAGGTTCAATACCTTCTCATCGAAGTAGTAAGTCACACCTACAACCAAACAAGGACAAGATGTGACGAAATAATCCGTGACAAAGTTATTGGTTCCAAGTCACGGTCAGATATAAGTACCCAAACCAAAAGTACTCGTACCAACGGATAAGGTAGCCTACCGTTCTAAGTAAAATATAGTTAAGAACAATCCTTCTACGCATGAGCCCTGGCTGAATAGGATCGGCGTAGTCCCCTTGGGCACCAGAGGCCCCATCAGTAAGAGCATGATGTTCCGCAGAATCGTCAGTGGCCGTCAGTAATCTTGGGTCATCAACCCCGTATCTCCAGTGGAGAGACCGGGTCACAAGAGAAAGTGTATCGAAGACATACGCTAAGGAATGTCCTCCCGCCCAATGCCTATGTGTTGTATCCACAACACAAACTACTAAGTCAAACTAGCATGCAACCTCTATTAGCGGTTATTCCTATCGCACGGCTTGTACGTACTGGTGGCCAGCAATCACGCACTTACGTATTCTACATGCGACACACAACTTCGTATTTACAACGTGTCAAGGCCAATGAATGCAATACACAAGGTGGTCCCTTAAATCTAGGTTTAATGTGAGAAAAATAATACATAGCAGGAAAAATAAATGAACAGTAAGTTCTAACAGTTATGCCATGTATCACAATTTATTTTGCATAAAGAAAATAATAAACATGCATGAAATATGAGCTAAAATAATTAAACAGCAAATGGCAAGGTGTCTTGCCTGGTAGGGTGCCTGGTGTGCTGCGATGATCAAGGTGGCACAATCTGCAACTTCGGTGCAACAACTATGCAAGGTGACCTCGGGTGGTGGCACGGACAGTTTCATTGGGTCCAGAAGGGTAAATTTAGTTAGGGTGGACATAATGTAGTCACGGACAGGCGAAGGAATAGGAATAACGGTATTCGTTGGCACGGACAGGGAGATAATCAAAGGATATTTAGATAAAATATTTATATTACTTAAAACTGTAATTTGTTACCAAAATATTTTACATACTACATTCTTGAGTAAAAAATAGTGTTTAGGCCAAAATACGTAAATAAGGTATTATGAATAATATAAAAATATATTTAGAACATCTCAATATCATGAGAACAAAATAACAATATATGTCTTGGTAGCTCCCATGAAATAATAATGATAATTAATAACAGTAAAATTTATATTTAACATATATATGTTTTTACAAATCCAAGACATATACCCCTTTTTATCATACAATAATAATAATAAAATAATCATGAAATACTACTGTTGTGCAAGGAGAAGACAATAATAATAATAATAATAATAATAACATTAATAATAATAATAATAAATCGATTTTTGTAAATTCTATATATAATTATCCTTATAAAAAAACTTAATAATACTCCAATATAACACAAGGAAAAAAAAGAAGAGAAGAATTCTCTGTTAAAATAATAAAAATAGTAAGATATTATAATAATAATAATAATAATGATATAATGATAATGATAATGATAATATGTTACTGTACCGGAAACAATCCAATACTAACAAAGGCTAAAACAAAATAAACACAAAAAAATAAAAAAAACCAAAATAACAAAGTAAAAAAAAACAGCAGAGGGAAAAGACAAAACTATTGCAGCTTTGCTGCTCTCGAGAAGGAGAGAGAGTGAGAACAAAAAAGAAGAAGAGAAAGAGGAGGGGAGAAAGAAAGAATCGGAGGAGAGAGATCGAAAGAGAGGGAGTGAGAAAACAAAAGGGAAAGGAGAAGGAGGAGCAGACGAGCGGCGGGCGGCGGCGAGAAGAGAAGGGGGTCGGTGGTCCGGCGTTGCACGGAGGCGCGGAGGAAGTCAGAATAGGGGCGCTAGGCCGGCGCGAGCGAGGGTTTCGGAGAGGTGGAGCGGCGAGGAAGAGCGGTGACGGCGAAGGGAGGCGGACAAGCGGGGTTTCGGGCGGCGGTTTGATCGGAGTGGTGGCTCGGGAGAAAAGGGTCGGCGGAGGGTTGCGTCGGCGCCGGAGGGCTAGGGCACGGCTCGGCTAGATTTTTGGCGGACGGAAGAAGTTCGGGCGGCGGTTCCCGACGACGGGGCGACGCGGCTGGAGGGAGACAGCACGACGTCGAAGCGGTGGAGGTCGTGCGCTCGCGGCGTTGTGTCCAGGTGCGGATGCGGCGGCGAAGGGCGGAGCGGGTCTCGGCCGGCGGCGTCAGGTGAGGGGGTGTGTGGGTTTTACTTTTGGATTTTGTTTTCTTTTTCTTTTCTTGGTGGTGATGGTTGTGTTGTGCGACGGGGGTGTCGAGGAGTGGTCGACGATGGTGGTGATGAAGGCCGATGATGGCTGGGGTTACTCTGGTGTTGGCGAGGGTTTCGGGTCGCCGGCGTCGAACGCCGGTGATGGTGGCAGTAAGGAGTTAGAGAGGTTTGGCCGGGAGGGAAGTCGGTGGCGGTTGCGTGGGTTACGTCGGGCTGGTGGCTTTACTCCGGTGGCCGGAGAGGAAAACGGTGGTGGTAGTTTTTGGTAGAAGGGAAACCGATGGCGTGGTGGCTGTGGTGGTTGTTTGTCGGGTTGGCTGGGTGTGGACGGGGATCGGTGGACGGGCGGTGGCGAGGCGGTTCTGTTGATGACGACGGTTGTGGTTGTGATGGCAGCGAGGGTGGTTATGATGGCAGTGGGGCGTCGGGTTAGGATTTCGTTTAGGATTAGGTTGGAATTAGATATACCGTGTTGGGGTTGTCGACACGAAAAAAAATAAATGTATGTGTAAAGTAATTGGAATAAGAATTTGATGGTGGAACACGGACACGAGGCACGCACTATTTGGTTTGTGGAATTTGGTAGATGATAAAAAAAATTGGAGGAGTACCTGCCTATTTATAGGACGTGAGAATTTCCAATTGGATAGGAACTAGGAATAGTTTAAACCCAAAATAGATAATCCGTAATTTAATTTAAATCAATTTAAACCCAAATCCAATCCAAATCCAATTCAAATCCAATTAAATCTATTTAGATGCTTTTGGCTTAAAATAAATTGGGATAAATCAAACTTCAAATATTTAACTAACTAAATAAATCCAAAAATCAAATCAAGATTTAAAATGGCCATAAAATTTTCAAATATATTTTCCAAAAATACCAATAATAATAATTTTGAAAATAATAAATCTTTTTGGATAATAAAATATTAATATTAATAATTTCGAAAATTACATTTTTATTTAAAATAACTAGCAAAATATTTAGGCAATATATGTATGTCTAAGAATATATTTTATTATTAATAACTGCTATAAACGAAAAGGTTTTTATAATTAAAATCGTAAACTTGAAAATAATAGCTAGAAATAATTATTGTCTATATTTCTTTGAAACTATAAAAATAATAAAAATAATGTTTATTTTTTTAAAATTATGTACGCTCGCACATATTCGCATTCGTCGAGCAATTACGAAAGACGAACCATCGTACACGACGTACAATACGACTACGTGACGTATAATACAAAAATTTTAAATCAGTACAAATATTAAATAATAAAGAATAGTAGAAATTTTAGGGTTTTACACTCGTGGAGTGTGCGTGGCGCAATTGCCCCCGCACTGGTCGCACGAGCCACGCGTGGGCTGCTGTGCGCGCATATTTTGTGCACTGATTCGCAGCTGACACGGACACGACACGCATCGTGGTCACTGTGCAGGCGGTCCTAGGGGTATTCCTACCCCTAGTGCATGTATACGCAAGGCCACGTGTCACCACGTTGCCTGTGTCACGTGCGGGACACGCGTGCATACGTGCACGATAATTTCTTATGCACGGTTGGGTGTTGTGTTCGTATGGTATTTTGGACACGATTCGTGTCCAGTTCTTGGATACAAAGACCCTAACTAGTATCCTCACATATATAACACTAATTACCAACCTTTTATTTGTAATTTTAATGGTTATTTGTTTGCGAATCATTGAATCCTCATGTGCACTGTTGGGACACTGATACCTGAGCTGAAAGTTGATTTTCCTGATTTTTAAATTATTTTATTAACTGTTAGATGCTGTAAATTATAGGGACTAGTTCACCTACATGTTAAGTAATAATGTACATGGTTACTTGTGGGTTTTAGATGTGTTTTTGGGATTGAATTATCAATTTCCCTTTCAAATACTGTCGATTCACTGATACTCAACATGGCTGAATGTATTTATATATTGATTTCATTCATTTCCTGTTTTTTTGTTGTTGATCAAATGAGTAAATTAGGACTTGCCTACATATTGTTAATAGATGGATGAGTAATTGTGTTGGTGTGGGAAGAAGGGGAATCATTGATTTATTTTTGGCATGTGGATTGGGTTTAAAACCACCAATTTTCTGATACTCATGAACTGAGAGTATGCAGTAACCATGAGAAGTGTAAAACCCCTAAATATCTACTATATTTTTTAAATAAAATTTGGTACTGATTTTTTATTTCATATTTATACGCCGCGTAGTTGCATTGTACGTCCTGCACGAAATTTCATTTTTCGTAATTACTCGACAAGTGCGAATATGTGCGAGCGTAACATTTTTTTCTATTTTTATAGTTTCAAAACAATATATATAATAGTTATTTTAACTATCGTACCAAAGTTTCCAAGTTGTTATTTTATTTTTTTTATTTATAAAAGTCTTTCGTTTATAACAGTTATTATTAATAAATAAAAATTCTTCATGCATACATATATTTTATAAATATTTTATTAGTTTATTTTAAATAATAATGTAATTTTTGAAATTATTATTATATGTATTTTTAGAAAATATATTTTGAAATTTTTGTAGCAATTTAAATTTTTGATTGAATTTTTATGGATTTGATTTAAAAAGTTTAAATTTAAAGATTGAATTTATATTTAATTTAAGTTTAGATTACCTAGATTTAAATTGGAATTTAATTTGGATTTAGATTGATTGTATTGATTTAATTTAATAATTGAATTATCTAAATTGGGTATAAATATTCCTAATCCTTATCCAACTGGGAATTCCCACATCCTATAAAAGGCAGGTACTCATCCATAAATTGCTACCATTCACAAATTCCTCCACAAATTATTTCTCTACAACGTGCGTGCTCATGTCGGTGTTCCATCCATCCTCGTGTCGGCCGTGACGGCCTCGGGTCCGATCCCGGGTGTCTTTCCAATCTACCTTTTTACATATATATTGTCACCATCTTCATGCCCACACACGGACACGTCATCCTCCTTTTCCGACACAAAGTCCTAACCCTAAAACCTAACTCTAGAGAACCCACAACATCCGATCCACGCCGCCACCACCACTGTCGAACTCCCGACCACCAACCCGTCTTTCTCATCACCACCAACAGCTAGCACCTACAACCGTAGCACACACCCTTTCGTCACCCGATCCAGCCAACATCGACCCCGCCACCGTACACCCGTCGCCATCCACCGCCACCCCGGTGTACTGCTCCGCCTGCTGCCCTGTCACCACCACAGCCTACCGATACCACCACCAGCCCCTCGCTGACACCCTGACACTCCAAGCCCCGCACCACCTGTTCCGGCCATATCCCGGCCAAATCCTCCAACGCCCACCGAATCCACCACCATCAACCACACATCAACGCCACCACCAGCATCTACCCCTTCGCCAACTACCCAAATCTGACGAAAACCCACACAGCCTCCGACCATCGGAACCAACATCACCATCACGCACCACCACCACGGCCACCGGCCGAAACATCTCCAATCCGCCACCAAGAGAGAAGAAATAGGGAAAACCTACCTGAGCCGGCCGTGCACCGCCGCGGCCACGACCAACCTCCGGCCTATGCGCCGGCGTGCGCCATCCACCCCGGTAGATCTTCCCTGTCCCGCTGTTCGTGGCCCCCACCGCGAGCCAAGTGCTCCGCCGCCGACGCTAGCCCTAGCCAGCCACCACGCGCCCACTGACGAGTCTCCCTTCTCCCTTTCCTCCTTAATCCGCCGCGTCAGCCGTCGACGGCCCCCTCTGTCGTCGGCCGGACCACGAGCGCCGCCTCCCAGCGCGTCCGGCCTAGCGCACCCCTTCTTTACTTCCTCCGCTCTGGATCCGCCGCCCACCGCTCCTTTCCTCTCCGCCTATCGCCGCCTCTCTCTCCTCAGTTCTCTCCTCTCTCTAAATCTTCGCCTTCTCTTCTCTCCAGCCCTCTTTTTTTTTCCTCCACTTCACTCCCTCCACTCCCCAGGCTTCTTCCTCCTTCCTTTCGAAAATTTCCTTGGGACCTCTTTCAAAGAAAGAAGTCAACATGGCCTTTAGTTTTAATTGTATGGTCTAGTTGGTTTCTGTTTTGCTCTATTACTTCACCACTATCAAGGAGAGTCAGCAGCTATGAGTTATAATTTAATAATATTTTGTCATTATTAAATCATTGTTATTACCTTGATTTATTATTGTTATTTTCATCAAAACTGTTATTAATAATTAGTTTATGAACGTTAGTATTATTGCTATTAGTTGCTATTAGACTTAGTCGTATGATTATTACTATTTAAGAATTATGTAATATTATTATTAATTAATTATTATTTTTTTAAACTATAGATATGGAATAAAGGATAAAGCTATCTATGGAATCTCAAAATTTGAGTTTTTCCTAAAAGGTTTTTTTTTTAGATTTTGTATATCGATCTGAAATATTTTTGCCTAATAAAAAGTGTTTCTGAATTAACATATATATATATATATATATTTCAAATATTATATAAAATACTTTAAGGCAATTTTAGTTTTTAACCTAAAATAATTTTTGGAATATATATATTATTTATGGTGCCATATCTGTAGCTTTTGACCTACAAAATATATTTCAACAAAAAGTCATGTTTTTGCCTTAAAATGGTTTTCTATATTATTTTGGATAATAAAATATAGTTTTCGAATAATATAAGTAGTTTTCTGAAATCAAATATTATTACTTATCCAATTTCCTTCGACCATCCTTCTGTTTGTGACTAATCCCATATATCCTATTCCCTCGCCAAACCTGTACAACCCTATGTCAACCCTAACTAATATGACCGTCCTGGACCCGATGGAACTGTCCGTGCCACCATCAGAGGTCACCTTGCATAGTTGTTGCATCGAAGTCGCAATTTGTGCCACCTTGATCATCGCAGCACACCGGGCGTCCTACCAGGCAAGACACCCTGCCATTTGTTGTTTATTTATTTTAGCTCATATTTCATACATTATTTATTATTTTCTTTATGCAAAATAAACTGTGATACATGGCATAACCTGTTAGAACTTACTGTTCATTTATATTTCCTGCTATGTATTATTTTTCTTACACATTAAACCTAGATTTAAGTGACCACCTTGTGTGTTGCATTCATTGGCCTTGACACATTGTAACACGAAGTTGTGTGTCGCATGTAGAACACGGACATACATGACTGGCTAGCTACCAGTGCGTATAAGCCGTGCGATAGGAATAACCGCTAATAGAGGTTGCAGGCTTAGTTTGACTTAGCAGTTAATAGAGGGTACTGTTGTGGATACAACATAGTAGGCATTGGGCGGGAAGGACAATTCCTTAGCGTATGGGCTTCGATGCACTTTCCCTTTTGTAACCCGCGAGCTCCGCCGGAGACGCGGGTGAGATTACCCATGATTACTGACGGCCACTGGCGTTCTATGGAACGCTATGCTCTTATTAATTGGGCCTCTAGTGCCCCAAGGGGGGACCATGCCGATCCTATTTAGCCAGGGCCCATGCATAGGAAGGATTGTTCTTAACTACATTTCACTTAGAACGGTTAGTCACCTTTATCCATTAGGTACGAGTACTTTTGGTTTGGGTACTTGTATCTGACCGTGGCTTGGAATAATAACTTATCGCGGATTAGTTCGTCACATATTGTCCTTGTTTGGTTGTAGGTGTGACTTACTACTTCGATGAGAAGGTATTGAACCTTGTTGGGGTCCGGATACCATATTGGATTCATAGCATGGAAAGATACGTCACCGTGAATTAGTTTACCATCTCCTGTCCTTGTTTGGTTGGGGGGATGGTAAGCTAGTTCAAAAGGTGTGTATTGGACCCTATTATAATTCAATTGACTTATTTATTTGAGCAATATTTATTCTGTTTATATGGCATGATATTATTTGTCGTGTTACATCCCTCTGAGGACCTGGTTTTCTCTCCAGGTGTGTGCTCTTGTCTTTCGCAGGTATTCTAGCTCTAGCTGTGATCATCTATATTTCTTCGAGGACGATTGCACTAGGATCGTCTTCGCTTCGCTCGCCAAAATCATTCTTTGTATATCATGTATTTCTTTTCATAGTTGGTAGTAGATTTGTCTTCGCCCAACTATATGTACCAATGACAATTTAAAGTTGATTATATGATATCTTTTATTCATTTATTTTGTGTAGATGAGATTAGTTATGGTTCTACTGCATTTTACAGCTTATGTATCCATACGAGACATATGTACTTCGTATGAATACAGCTGGCATGTCTACGTTCCTAGTCCTACGTATTTTGGGACTGGGGCGTTACAAGAAGATTCGTAAACTTCTACAAGCTCTCACGAAGAACTGGATTCCAAAGGCTACAGCAATCATTGAAGGAAACGGCCTCTCGACAATATCTCTGGAAACACTCATGGAAAAGCTACTCACTCACGAGTTGAAACTTCAAGACTTTGAAGATGCTACACCAAAGGAGAAGTCAGAAAAGTCGATCGCTTTGAAGGCTCAATATAGAAGAACTGTCGAAGATGATTCTGACGATAGTGACTCTGACTCTGAAGATCAAGCTCTTATGGTAAGAAAATTCATGAAGTTCATGAGATTCAACAGAAGAACAAAAGACAGCAACAGCAACAACAACGAGGAAGATCCTATTTGCTACGAATGTAAGAAGAAAGGACATATGAAGAAAGATTGTCCAACAACATTATCATCAACAAGAAAAAGCAGCAAATATGACAAAGGCTACCTGAAGAGATCTACATCAAGAAAGTACGCCAATACAAGCATATGGCATGAGAGCGAAGCCAACGATTCAGAAGACGAACAATCGGATGACGCTGCAAATGTATGCTTGATGGCTTGAGATCAGGTGGAACGCCCTTCACATGCTAAAAGCAAATAGATCCTCGACAGCAGTTGCTCACGACACATGACTGGTGATGCATCATTATTCGCAACACTATCGAAGAAGAATAAAGAAGGATACGTCTCCTTCGGTAGTAATTTAAGAGGGTACATAATCGGTATCGGTGACATTAGTAAGGCTCCATATCGTGTGATTAAAGATGTCTGTCTAGTTACCGAGTTAAAACATAATCTGCTCAGCATAAGCCATTTAGCTAATCACGGTTATGGCATTAACTTCATCAAAGACAAATATACTATAGTTGATAGCTCAACTGGTAGTAATATCTTTGAAGGTATCAGGGAAGACAATATATATTTTTTCTATCTGTTAGAAGATGCTAACAAAGCAGGTAGATGCTTGATGGCCAAAAGAATTAAAAGTCAACTATGGCATGTGAGACTCGGTCATGCAAACATGGACACAATTTTAAAACTATCCACAAAGAAGTTGGTATGCGTCTTACCGGACATATCTTTCAAGAAGGATATGGTATGTAGTGAATGTGAAAAGAACAAAGCTACTCGATCCGTCTTTAAATCCAAGAACGCTGTAAGTACCACTAGAGCTCTACAATTTTGCATATGGACTTATTTAGACCTAGTAGAATTGCTAGTCTAAGTGGTAAGTTATATGCATTTGTCATTGTAGATGATTTCTCTAGATACACATGGGTATATTTTCTTGCACGTAAGAACGATACTTTGTCAGAATTCGTCACCTTTTGCAAGAAAGTACAGAATGAAAAAGGTTTCATGATTACTCGCATTCGTAGTGATCATGGTAAAAAATTTGAGAATGCAGAGTTCAAGCAATTACGTGACACACACGGTTATTTGCATGAGTTTTCCTGCCCTAGGACTCCACAACAAAATAGAGTTATGGAACGTGAGAACAGGACCCTATCTGAAATGGCTAGAGTAATGTTGAACCAGTTTAGTCTACCTAGATTCTTTTGGGCTGAAGCTGTCAATACAACGTGCTATATTCTCAATATGGTTCTAATTTGACCTATATCGAAGAAGACTCCCTATGAGTTATGGTTTGATAGAACACCCACTGTTTCATATTTTAAGATATTTTGTTGTAAATGCTTTATTCTTAATACTAAAGATAACCTGAGTAAATTTGATGAAAAGGCCGCTGAAGGTATCTTTTTAGGTTATTTGGTAAAGAGCAAAGGGTACAGAGTCTTTAACAAAAGAACCATGATCATCGAAGCATAAATTAATGTCAAGTTTGATGAACTAGATCAACATTTAAACGATGACGATAATGAAGACATGAGTACACCAAGTACAGCTACTGTAAAACCATTCCACAAAGATACAGAACCTTCACACAAAGCACCAGCTGAGGCTTCAAGCAAAGAAGCCAGAACCAGCAATCCTGAGGATATGCAAAAAGAGATGAGATTCTTGGTAGATCATCCAAAGGAGTTGGTAATTGGTGAGATTACCAAGGATGTAAGTACTCATTCCTCTAATAAAGATATAACTTCTTGTGTTGCTTTTGTTTCACAGCTTGAACCAAAAAACATTAAAGAAGCTTGTAGTGATAATTTTGGTTAGATGCTATACAAGAGGAATTAAACCAATTCGAACGGAATCAAGTTTGAGAACTTGTTCCCAAGCCCATTGATTATCCGATCATTGGCACCTGTTGGGAATTTCGAAACAAATTGAACAAAAATGGTTTAGTGACTCGAAATAAGACTCGACTCGTAGCTCAAGGATACAATCAAGAAGAAGGTATCGACTACGATGAGACTTATGCCCCAGTTGCGAGATTAGAATCCATTCGCATGTTATGTGCATTTGCATGTTTTCATAATTTCAAGTTATTTCAAATGGATGTTAAAAGCGCATTTTTGAATGGTTTTATAAAAGAAAAAGTTTATGTAGCTCAACCTCCAGGTTTTACTGATTTCAAAAATCCTGATTATGTTTTCAAGTTGAAGAAAGCCTTATACAGTTTGAAACAATCCCCTCGTGCTTGGTACGATCGTCTAAGCTCTTTTCTACTTGACAATAATTTTTCAAAGAAAAAGGTTGACACTACACTATTTATAAAATTTTTGAATAACAATCTTCTTTTGATTCAAATCTATGTAGATGATATTATTTTTGGATCCACTGATGAATCTCTTTGTCAAGAATTTAAAAAGTGTATGCAGAATGAGTTTGAGATGAGCATGATGGGAGAGCTAAAATTCTTTCTCGGACTGCAAATCAAACAAACCAACAATGGGACGTTCATAAATCAAGCAAAGTACACAAAAGATTTATTAAAGAAGTTCAACCTAGAAGCAGTCAAACCACTTAGCACTCCAATGGAGACTTCAACCAAGCTTGATATTGATGAACAAGGCAAACTCGTCGACATACGTAAGTATCGAGGTATGATCGGTAGCTTACTATACTTAACTGCTAGTCGACCAGACATTATGTTTAGTGTTTGCTTGTGTGTACATTTTCAAGCCAATCCTAAGGAATCACATCTGTGCGCAGTTAAACGTATCTTTCGATACCTTAAAGGAACTTCTTCTGTCGGCTTATGGTATCCTAAAACTACGTCATTTGACCTAACCGGTTATTCTGATGCTGATTTTGTCGGATGCAAAGTAGATAGAAAAAGAACCAGTAGCACATGTCATTTCCTAGGAAAATCCCTAGTCTCTTGGTTTAGCAAGAAGCAAAATTCTGTCACATTATCAATAACTGAGGCTGAGTATATCACCGCAGGACGTTGTTATGCACAAATTTTATGGATGAAGCAAACTTTAGAAGACTTTGGATTACATTTCACACATACCCATTTTCTGTGATAACACTAGTTCTATTAATTTGATTAAGAATCTAGTATGTCACTCTCGTACTAAACATATCGAGATTCGACATCATTTTCTTAGAGATCATCAACAAAATAGAAATATTGACCTTGTATACATAGACACACAGAATCAATTGGCTAACATTTTCATAAAATCTCTAGCGGAAGATCGTTTCAATTATTTACGTCGAGAATTAGGAATTTTAGATGTCAATAATATTAATTAATTTTATTTTATTAATTAATTTATTCAATACTCAATAACTGTTTTCGAGACAAGCCTACAAAGAGTCTGTCTGTCACTACGACTACGGTCGAAGCGAAGCGGTACTTAATTGTTCTCCGGTGAACTCCTGTTAGCTGGAACAGTACTCCTACAGCTAATCTGAAATAGATGCTGAGTAAAGAAAATTAATTTATAGAATAATATTAATTATATTATTTGGAGTTTAAAATTATTAAACTTTGAATTAAATATTTCAAATGAGTTGATGAAAAGGATATAACCCATAAATTTTGTTAACAAAAAAAACCATGAGAACGCTAGGCAAATTCGGCCCGAGTTCGGTCCGAATTCGGCCAAAGTTCTGTTGGTGTTGTAAGTTTTAAGTCAGAACCCGAGGCCTTCTCCTCTTCATCTCTTCCAAACTATTTTATCACAGCAGCAGCAGCAGCCGAAGAACGCCCAAACCCTAGCTTTTATCTACTCCTTTTCTTCCAATCTACGTGGAGAGATCCATCCAAAATTTGGATTCATGCGAAGAATCGCGTCCTCTACACCATACTTGATTCTTGGAAGGTATAATTCCTTCTCTCCTCTACTTTCAAATTCTTAGGGTTATCTAGTTTTGGGAAAGAATGCCTAAGGGATTCAATCCTTTCAAGAGGAAGAAGAACAATGCCAGTGAAGAGGCATCGTCTTCTGATTCGAACATGGATTCACTCTTTTCTTCGGTCCAATCGGATAACGGCGTGTCGAATGAGTTTTACTTCAAAACTCATGACCAAGCTTTGCTTTGGTATGTCGACTTTGCTATGCGTACAATATGCACAGGCTCTCCGATTAAATGGACTATATTTCCATATTACCGTCCTTTCTTTGAGGTATTAACAATTCCCTATAGCTACTAATGCCCTTAGACTATTCTATTGTAACTTCGTGTTAGACACTTTTACCACAAGAACTTGTGTTGGCGGGATCGATATCGAGTTCGATGATGTGTTGCTAGCAGAAATCCTTGGTATTCCAAACGAATGTGCCCCGCTCGATGACATCACCGACTTCGACTTTCCCGAGGGCACGACTCTTGTTAGTTTCAAGAATGAACTTTGTGCGCCAGCACGTGCTCATCCTGGAAAGTTCAAGGCCAATAACTTGAACTTGTTTGACTACGAGTTACATCGCATCATCTATTCCACTATTCTTCCGAAATCTACTTCAAAAGATGATGTCACTGCACTAGAACTCTCTGCCCTCTATCACATTCTTAAGGGGATTCCTTTTTCTGTCCCTAAGACTATTATCCAGATGATGGGAAGATGTCACGGAAGAGAACACAATCTTTCTTATGCGATGCTTATCCCTCGCATCTTTCAGCATTTTGATATCGACTTATCCACTTGCGCTCTGGATCCTGAGCCCAAGTTTCTCAAGCTTTTTCATCGTAGCATTGCCACTGCTCCTCCACCTCCTGCACCTGCTCCTACTGCTCCTATTCCTACTTAGACCTACCCTATGACTTTTGAGGGTATTCATCAGTACCTCTCGGATTTACAGACTTTCTTTGTTGACACTTCCAGGGAACATGAGTTCCATGACGTGACTCGGTTCTAGGCTATTGCCAACTCATTTGTCGATCTCCGATTTGCTCAGACGGGTCATTCTGCTAGCTCTCTTCCTAGAGACCCTACTGTATCTGGTTATCGTATTGAGGATGAGGCGGTCCATCCTGTGTTCCAGCTAGGGAACGCTTATGATTGGTACCGAAGCCCAAGTGCTACTCCACACACCTCTGGAGCTGGCACATCTGGAGCTGGTCCATCCGGACATGGTGGACATGCTGGCACTGCAGATGATGATGATGACGATGAAGATGACATATGATTTGTCATACTATTGAGACCGATGTTATTGTCTTTGTTTACATGGAAATGCTCTGACATTCCAAGCTAATATCAGTACCCTTATTTGGTTGTGATTTCTTGTGTTACTTTTGTCTGATGAACATGTTAAATGCTTTTATTAGCATATTTTCATTCAGAATAGCATTATTCAGTATTTCTCATAGTATTTTCTTTTATTATGCTTCCATTTATAATGCCTGTGATATATTTTATGCTTATCACATTTCTTTGCTGTCTGTACTATTTATACCATGCATGTGATAAATTTTTTATCTTTATTTTGTGTTTCTTCACTGATTGTTACTTATGCATATATTGCGGGGAGCTTTCTCTTTTGTAATTATTTTACTAAGTGACAATGGAGGAGAAATAAGATCTAACATCTTCGATCTATAAGAATAAAGGATATGAACATTCTACAGGAACAAATTTTTGGTATATTATTTCGGTACAATTTGTTTTGATAAAGACCAAAGATGTTTTATCGGTCAAAATTTGTCAATTATCAAAATAGAGGAGATTGTTGGCCCATTGGTCATGGTCAAACCTGATTTTAATAATTGATCAAACTTTGTCTCGATATACGGAACAACTCAGATGTTTACTCAAGATGTTTTGGACACTTGGACACTGATCAAGATTGCATACTCATTTCAAAATCAAAATGAATGTTTGCCACTCATGACTGTATTTCTTTATGCAATATAATTTTTTATTTTTATTGAGTCTAGGAATACATTGTACACCAAGTCGTACTGGCAAATAGGCTATCCAAAATCGTTTTCAAAAATGACCTTTGTTTTGAAAAACATCTCTTATTTACAAAAGCTTCTAAAGGATTTCAAAAAGGCCAAAAATATTTTCTTAAAATATTTCTGACCAAACCCTGACAGAACTCGGTCAGAGTTCGGCCATAGTGAACGTTATGTGAACGTTGGATTTTTGAACTTGGTCTCCCTTCAGTTGTGGATTGTTACATAGACTTCTGTCCGAATTCTGCCCGAATTCTGTCCGAATTCTGCCAGAGTTTTGCCTTTGAAAAAACTATAAATTAAGAGGAATTCTGATCTTTTAAAATCACTAATTCACTTTCATCTCTTCTCTTCTAAAGCTTACGTTTCTTCCAAAGAGTTTTCTAAAAAGCTTTCATTTTCAAATCCCAAGCCAGTTACAATTCTCTAGTCAATTTGTCGGTATGGTGCAGTCTAGAAGATTTCAGAGAAATTGTAATCAGAGGCTTGATTGAAGAAAGAGTCTTCAAAACTGAAGTTGGTCGAGTTCTTCGTATCAAAGCTCGCGTCTGTAGAAGTTACAAGGACTTCGTATGAAAACTTGCAAGATTTTTCAATAGTGGATTCAACTGAAAGCTAGAGTTCTTTCGACTGGACTAGTCCTCACAAGAGGAAAACTAGTATAAATCGTTGTGTTAGCGTTTGCCTTTTGATCTCTCTTCTTTACAGTTATTACTTTGTGATTATTTATATTATTTCTATGATCTAACTATTAACAAGTTTTTAATTAGCAATATTCTGCTGTCTACTCTATTTCCCCCCCTCCCTCCTCTAGAGTATTCTGCTTTACGACTTCGTTCCGACATCTGTATCCTTTACTCTTGGATGCATATCCAAGAAAAATACCTTCGTCAGCTTTGGCATCAAACTTGCCTAAGTTATCTTTGGTATTCAGGATAAGCAGCGACAACCGAACACTCTAATATAAGAAATAGTTGGAGTTCTACCAAACCAAAGTTCATAGGGAGTTTTCTTCGAAATAGGTCGAATCAAAACCCTATTCAAGGCATGGCATGTTGTACTTACAGCTTCTGCCCAAAAATATTTTAGAAGTAAAAATTGATTCAACATGACTCTGGCCATATCGCCAAGAGTTCTATTCTTTCGCTCCATAACACCATTTTGTTGGGGAGTTCTAGGACAAGAAAATTCATGATTAAAACCATTTATATCACAAAACTTTTTAAAATCAGAGTTTTCGAATTTGCCGCCATGATCACTTCGGATTCGAGTAATCATGAAGTCTTTTTCATTTTGTACCTTTTTAGCAAAAAATTTGAAAACAGAGAAAGTATCACTTTTGTTTGAAAGAAAGAAAACCCAAGTAAATCGAGAAAAGTCATCAACAATCACATAGTCGTAGAGTTTTCCACCAAGACCGGCTACTCTACTAGGACCAAACAAATCCATATGAAGAAGTTGCAAGAGTATAGTAGTACTTACAGAGTTGATGGATTTAAATGAAGATTTTGTCGCCTTATATTTCTCACATTCGGCACATACCGTATCATTTTTGAATGTGATATCCGGTAGTCCTTTTACTAGCTTCTTGGTTGAAAGTCTTGATATGGTATCCATGATTGCATGTCCAAGACGCATATGTCATAGTAATCTTTCATTCTTGTGAGCGTAAAGGCATCTTCCTGCATTATTAGTATTTTTCGAGAGATAGAATATATAAATGTTATCTTCCCTTATCCTTTCAAAAGCGATGTCTTCAGATGATCTATCATATATAGAGCATTTAATTTTTCCAAAGTTAATATCATATCCATTGTCAGCAAGATGACTAATGCTGAGCAAGTTATGCTTTAACTCTGTTACTAAACAGATATCTTTAATGACAGGAAAGGGAGGATTACCAATGGTATTGTTACCTATAATATAACCTTCTAAATTATTGTCGAAGGATACATATCCTTCCCTTTTCATCGATAGTGTTGCGAAAAGATTTGCATTTCCAGTCATACGTCGCGAGCACCCACTATCGAGAATCTATTTGCTTCTAGAAAATGAAGGAAGGTCCACCTACACCACGAGTAGATGTGACATTTGGTACCCAAATTCTTGAGGGTCCTGAAATGTTAGTCTTTGGTACCCATGCATATATGTTTAAATCAACTAATTTTTTGATTCTACATTGTAGTGAAGTGTGTCCATATTTACCACAGTAGCAACATGTAGCATGCATGTTTGTGTTAGGAGAAGGATGATAATGATGTCTATGTGTGGGTGATTGTCGTACTGCATGAGAATATGTGTACATGAAAGCATGTTTGTGTGCATCATGTGTATGTGTGTTTTTCTTATGCCGTGTATTCTTGTGATGAGTAGTCTTATGTCTCGGGTAAGTGTCGTGACCGTAAGACTGAGTTTGAGGTTGAATAACCTGTTTGCCCAGCCTGATCTCTAATCTTTTAGAGGCAATATACATTTCATCATATTTGGCAGTTAAAGCACTTTCTTACAACTGCAGTATTGTACTTCTTTTTCTCTTCCGTAAGCTCTTTATTGAGTATGGTATGATCATTTATTTGTTTCTCAATACATGATTCAGCATCATGTAAGCTTAATTTAAGCTTGGATAACTCCTCAGTGTTATCTGTGGGTGATGTGTCTCTAATATTATCAAGTAAGCATGATAGTCTATGAATCTCAGCTTTATGAGTCTTAATCTTATCCTTTGCGTGTTTGTATTTACTAAGTAACTTCTTGTGATCTTCAAGTAAATCACTAAAAGCATCTCTAAGTTCATCAAAAGTAAAGTCATCAAGTGGATCATTTGTTACCTGGTCGAAAGTTGCCATTAGGCAGACGTTTGTAGTATCTTGGGGAGTGTCCTCTTCTTCTTCTGAGTCATTGGCTTTGCTTTCGTGCCAGATGCTTGTGTTGGCATACTTTCGAGAGGATGGCCTCTTGTATGATTTGTCATATCGACTCCCTTTCTTTGCTGCAGGGCAGTCTTTCTTGACATGCACTATCTTCTTAAAACCGAAGCAGATAGGCTCTTCATCGTCGTCTTTGTGTTGTTCCTTCTTTCTTTGGTTGAAGCGTAGGAACTTCTTGAAGTTGCGAACCATGAGCGCTTGATCATCACCATCGGAGTCATCATCGTATGTTTCATCTGGAGCAGTTTTTCGGCGATGAACTTTGAGAGTGATTTCTTTTTCCTTTGGCGCAGTTTCTTCAAAGTCCTTGAGGTCGAGCTCATGCGTCAATAGTTTGCCCATTAAAGTCTCCAGAGACATGGTAGTGAGATCGTTGCTTCGAAGATTGCCGTGGCTTTGGGGTTCCAATTCTTCGTTAGACCCCTTAGCACCTTGCGTATCTTCTCATGGTTGGAGTAGTTCTTTTCAAGGGAAGATAGAGGGTTGACGATGTCAAAAAATCTGGTGAACATTTGTGTGATCGTCTCGTTTGGCTTCATCTTGAATGCTTCATATTCCTGTATTAGCCGACTAATTTTTGATTCCTTGACTTGAATGGTTCCTTCATTAGTCACTTCCAGAAGCTTCCATACTTCGTGTGAAGTAGTATACGTAGATACCCTGTTGAATTTAGTCATGTCTATAGCACATAAGAGAGCATTAATAGCCCTAGCATCTAGACTAGTCTGTTTCTTTTCTGGATCAGTGTATTTGTCATAATATTTCTCTATAAGGTTCCCATCGACTACAATTCTAGCAGGCTTCTTAAAACCATCTGTAACTATGGTCCATAAGTCAAAGTCTAGAGATTTTAGATAAAAACTCATTCGTGTCTCCCAGTAAGTGTAGTTGGTTCCATCAAATAAGGGGTGGCCTATTAGTGGACTGTCTTTCACCGTAGTTGGTGAAAATGGGTTGTGTGGTTGCCATAGATCTGTTCTAGGATGTTAATCCTTTATCAAGATACCAGTGCTTTGATACCAATTGGAGTAACGTATAGGCAACTCTAGAGGGGGGTGAATAGAGTTTGTGTCTATAATGACCAATTAAAAAACAACTCTATTGCTAAGTCTAGAAAGCAACTACCAGGAGAATATATAATCAGAGTAATAATGCAAAAATTAAAAGAGTTTAGAAGAGCAAACGCAAACACAACGATATATCCTGGTTTTCCTCGTGGAGGACTAGTACAGGACCGAGGACTCTTGTTCGGAGTTGAAATCCACTATTTGTGAAATAGGGTACATACGTGCCTTTAGTCCGAAGAGCACGCTAACTTTTTACAGACACGAGCCTTTGAAGCGTTCGACTAATTTAACTTCACAGATGCGAAACTTGGAATTTTTCAAGTGACTTATTTTCAACTCTTGCACAGAACTTCAAGCTAAATCGCACTGAGCACCTTAGGGCTAGAAAGTTTTGTGGCTAGGGGATTTGGAAGAATAAGGCTTAGAGTATATAAGGCTTGGAATATTGAAAGCTTGAGTGTAAGAGATGATTTGAAATGAGAGGACTCAAGCTCTATTTATACTAGTCAGGGGAGGCAGAGTTCGACCAGAGTTCTGTCCCAAATATTCAAAAATTCGACCGTTGGACAGCTCATAGCAAGGTGTTCCTAAAAATCAGGTTGCTAATTTTTAAGGAGGCCGAGTTCGGCCCGAGTTCTACCTTAGGCAGGGTTTGGCCAGAGTTCGGTCTGCCTCAGACCAGAAGCCCTATATGGGTGAGGGTGGTTTGCTTTGGGTTAAAAATTGGTTTGTTTGTATGGTGGAGTTTGGAGAGATATGTCTAGGGGTTGAGATGACACAGTGCGACTCAATGTACACATTTTCCTAGACTCAATAAATTAAAAAATTACAGACTGAGTACAATTATATTTGCAATATAATGTAACAGCTTGTGGACGACATCTGTCTTGAACTTGATGCGTTGTGTTGGATCATAGATGATGTTCTGTCTTGGACATGATGTATCGTATTAGATCATATCAGATATCAGTTGTTAATTATCTAAATCATGTTGACTGTGATCCAGTTTGGGTCAACAGCTACCCTTATGATTATGTTTAAGTTGATCTATCGGATGCGTGATTGTGATTTGCTTGCAGGCTTGGGGATACGGGACGAAGACGGGCACGATCACTATGTTTATGAATATCATATGGCTAACAATATTTGTCACAGGGACACGATACGGGACTCCTTTTTGTTTTAATTGTATCGAGAATTGGATGCATATTTTACTTCTTGAATCTTGCCATGAAACTGATCCTAAGGCTAAATAGAAAGATCACTAAATAAAGATGCATGCTTCACTAAATTATTTAGTGTTGGGTTAGGCAAGTGGGTCCTGATTAGTACAGCGAGGACGAAAGTACTAATCTCCCACTAGTTTGCATGCAGCTTCAGGAAATAGGTTTGCTTGTGGCGGACCTTTGCTTGGATGCATTGAAGCATAGAGTTCCTTAGCGTTTCGAGGTGTGCGATCGCACTGGGTTCGACATGCAACATGAAGATATTCGGCCGAGAGTCTTTGGATGTGCTATAAAAGACGTGATGTATGGAACGACATCCTTTGTGTGCTAGAGAGATCATGAGCGTTGTAGCCTATAAAATCCCTAAATTTCTACTATATTTTTATCGATTTTGGTACTGATTTAAAATTTTTGTATTGTACGTCGCGTAGTCGTATTGTACGTTGTGCACAAACGGCATATTTCCTAAATTGCTCGACGAGTACGAATATGTGCGAGTGTACATATTTTTAGAAAAATATTTTATTATAAAATTATTTTTATAGGAAAGTACTTGTTCAAATAAATATAATAAATATTTTATCTTTATAAAAGACTTATTTTGTTCGTCAGTAGTGAATTGGAAAATTTTGGTTTATACAAAAATATATTCTAGATATTTGCAAAATTTGGAATTTGTATAGTAACATATTTTTGTTATTTATAAAAAGCTACTTATTGATTTATTATTTAAGTAATTACCTTGATTTTTGAAATTAATTAATGTTATATTATAATAATTATGAAAAAGATATTTTGGAATTTGTTTTATTAATATTTGAATTAATTTTGATAAATTAAAAAATGATTTCATGTGGATTTAAATTAAATGAGGGTTTTATCTAAGTTTGATTCGGATTTGAACAAAATAAGTTTAAACCAAATTTAATTTAATATGTTATTATCTACGGGGTTTTAAATTAATCCTAATCCTTATCCTAATGGGAATTCCCACCTCCTATAAAAGGAGAGGTACTCTTCCATATATTTCTACCATTCACAAATTCCTCCAAAAAATTTCTCCACACGTGCATGCATCGTGTCCTTGCCAACCCAAGCCAGCGTGCATCGTATCGGTGTCAATTTTATTCCAGCTGTTGTACAGTTATCCGTCTCGCGTCGGAACACACCCCCGGCATGACACATGCCACCAACGTCATCACCGACAACCCCCTCACAAACTCCGGCCGCCCCGGCCGCCAACTGCCAACATCCCATCAGCCACCATCACCACCTTGTTCCGTCCACCCCGTCGACTCCACAACCCCGATCACCGTCACCGCCTTACACCACCCACGCACAAGACCACCGCACCATCCTCCTCTTCCCCTTCCTGAACAGCCCCGGCCACACTTCCCGACAAACACCATCTTTCCGCCACCAATACCACCATCTACCCCAAATTTTCGGCCACCAACCACCGGAAACTCCCATCATCACCGTTCTCCACCACCACACCCAACCTTCCTGGCCGACCCACGACCACCCTACTGTCCTCTACCGTAGTGACATCACCACGCTGCTGGTCATCACCTCCACCCTCTGTTAAACCCCCATGACTCCTTATCATCATCAACAAGAGAGAAAACCGCAAATCAAAGAAACAAAACCCTAACCTATCCGCGCCTCCGTCGGAGCGTCGTGCCCGACAGTCGATGCGCCACCACTGGAGTCTCCATCTCCACTGCCGGCGCCCGAAACCCTCGCGAGACACCACCATGCCGTCTGCGAACTCCCCGCTCGGGCCACCACCGTCGCCGGTGGCCGAGCCTTGTCCGGCGACCGCGCCTCTGCTGCGGCGCTCACCGCCTCGGATCCGACCGTCGTGTCGGAGTTCCCCAACGCCCGCGCCGATCTCCACCCGTCGCTCGAGACCGCAGCACCGCCGTTGCCTCCGTCCGGCGTTCCGCCCAAAACCCGCACCTCCGCCAGAGATCCATCGCTCCAGTCGTGCCCCTTCCTCCTTGCTCGCGCAGCCACGCCGGAGCAAGCGCCGCCGGCCGAACCCTCAGGTGAAGCTCCCATTTCTTCCCTCATCGATCTCCTCTCTACTCTCTCTCGCTCTCCCACTTCCTCTATACTGTCCTCTCTCTTTCTCTGTAAAGTTTGGGAAGGAGCATAATTAATAAATTTTTTATTATTATATTTATTATATTTACTATTATTATTATTGTAGGTATGGGTATAATTATTATTATTATTATTATTATTATTATTATTATTATTATTATTATTAATTAGAGTTGGTATTATTATTATTACTATTATTATCATATTCATTATTATTATTATTATTATTATTATTATTATTATTATTATTATTACTTTCCAATCAATCTCTCTCCCACTGTTAAATTGAGGGAAGAAGATTTTATAATCACTATTTTTATTATTATTATTATTATTATTATTATTATTATTATTATGTTATTCTACTGAGTTTACAGTATAAATATTTGTATAGTAATATTATTAGATTGTAAACTTTATTTTGGTTATTGATATGGAAAAGAGATTTAGATAATAGTTTTCAAATTATTAATATAACAAATATAATATTTGTCTTGGCCTAAAGTATATTACCAAAATATTTTATGGTATTCTAAAATTGAGTTTTATTTATTTATTTCTAAAAAAAATTTAATTATAGTTTTGCCCACGAATTTTTTGCTAGATTATGATTTTTATATTTTTCTAAATAAAAGTAGTTACCAAATTTATATACGGATTTCTAGTATTTACAAATATTTGCGAAAGTATATTTTAGACTAATAACAACTAGTTTCAAAAATCGTATAAATATTTTCTAAAAAGTATTATGAGTAATTTTTTTCCACAAACTCCCCTCGATTATCATCATTGATCACGACTGATTATGCGTTTCTATTTTTCATGAATTTTGGACCCTTACACATCGACACCGGCTATTGGACCAAAGAGGACTTGTTGGATCATTGCACCACATCAGACAAGACACCTTGCCTTTACTGTTTAAATTTCTTGCTCAATATCATACATGCTTTTACTTATTTTTAGCAAATAAAATGTTGTTCTTTCAAAACTATATATAGATGCAAATTATTTTACTTTATGCTTTTGGCTTAGAGTTAAGGGACTACCATATGTTTAGAGCATCTCATAAACTGTAACAGTGTGCCACGGGTTGTGTGTGAGTTGTGAGTCGCATATAGTTTTGGACTTGCGTACCGACCGTACATCGGTGCGTACAGGCCGTACGTTAGGATATAACTGCTAATAGATTATGTAGAAGACTTGGCAGTTATTAAGGATTAAACAGTGTCGTGGAGTCGACACATGTATAGTATCATGGGAAGGGAGGAAGACAGTTATTAGCGTAGGGGCTACATGTTCAGTACACACATAGATTTGGGCCGATAGTGTCTCGTATGAGCGCTACTTACTGCCCCGGGGCCGATAGTTCTCGTATGAGAGCTACTTTCTGCCCATGGTCGATAGTGTCTCTTATGAGCGCTACCTACTACCACTCTCTCTCCATCTATGCTGAACACCTAAGCTCCTGTGTAGAACGTTGTCTTCTCAAAGTAAATATCACGTAGAATGGATAGGAACCTTTACGTATGTATTTTTTCTATTGAGCTCTTACTATTCAGTTTATTGGCATGATATTATGTGTCTTGTTATGTCCCTCTGAGGACCTGGTGATCTCTCCAGGTGTGTCTTGTGATTTCTGCAGGTGCATTAGCTAAGGCCATGACTTGCGCTCTATTCTTCGAGATGTCGCTTTATGGATCGTCATCTCCTTCGCTCGACCAATCATTTTCTTGTACAATTCTTCCTTATTTAAATTAGTTGGCAGTGGATTTGTCTCCGTCCAACATATTGTATCAAGACAATTCATTATCATTATATGGTATCTTTATTTTATTGATTTTTGTGCAGATGAGATTAGTTATGGTTCTACTGCATTTTACAGCTTATGTATTCATACGAGGTTTCCATATATTGGAGTGTACTTCGTATGTATACAGCTGGCATGTCTACGTTCCTAGTCCTATGTATTTTGGGACTGGGGCATTACATGTTTTTGTGGTGGCCCATGCAGGTCAAGATAAATTGTTTGGTTACCTTATCATACCAAACAAGCCTGCGTATAGGATTAGAAGTCTAGGATCTCATCCACATACTTGACCTCTTTCCTTGATTCCATATTCGAACTACCGGTCGACTCATCACTTGCATCTTGCTTGATTCCTCCTATCATTATTCTGATCTTCCTTTCGTGTTTGTTAGAGAGTGACCCTACTAGTTAGATGTCCCAAACACCCTTAGCTTAATTCTTTAAGTTGGATAGAATACCCCACGACCCGACACACTCTTGACCATTAAGGAGAATGTAAATAGTATTATCTAGACTATAGAGACTAAGAGGAATTTAACCCATTTTGTCAACCAAGTCTTGGACAATAAACCGTAGAATGATCTTATAGGAATAAACAAGACTTAGATTCTCATGACTCTTAGACTACTCATATTGGTTCTTATTTTATCTACCATCGTGCCTATGTTTTTACTACCTTGATTAATGATGCTAATATAGCCTAGTATTTGCAAGCTAATTCTTTATCGAGCTTGATCAAGGCATATGCTATTGAGCGGCCGCTCACTAACATACTGTCTAATCAGAACCGGTGCATGATGGTCTGATCAACCGAGTGCACTTTGGTTCGCCTTTTTCATATACCAACCTACGTGGATGGGATATAGTTGAACTTTCCCCTTAGAGTTCCATCCACGACTGCCTTGACGATTCTTTTGAAATTTATACGGCCGCCTTTGAACCACGTATTTGTAATTGATAATATCGTCATTGCACTCCTTATTGCTTTCGCCTTCAACCATTTTAGAAGGACAAAGGCATGTGCTAGAACTTCCTCTAGCTTTTCTATCAATTATGACCATCACCACTTAAATGTTGCTATGTCTTCATCCTAAACTCCTCGTCCTCCTTCTCGGCCCTATATTTTCTACCATGACCCTCAATTCGCTTATTTCAGGAGTAATCCTAATTCGCTCTCTTACATCGTGCCCTCAACCTACTCTCAAAACATATCTTTTAGGTCTCCCATTTATCATCATGATACCATATTACTCCTTGCAGGTTATCATGACTAACTTTAACCCTTAACTTTTTAATTGTTGCTTAAAACGCATAACCCTCATTCACTACCCACGACCATACCCGTATTATTTTCTATGATCTAGATCGTAACTTCTTACGACATAATTTTGTTGAGCCTTATAAATGATTGTTCACCACCGATACCCCCTTGTGTCTTCTCACCCCCTATAAATTCTTAATTTCGAAGACAAAATTCTTTTAAGTTGGGTAGGATATAAAATTCCTAAATTTCTACTATATTTTTATTGATTTTGGTACTGATTTAAAAATTTTGTATTTTACGTCGCGTAGTCGTATTGTACGTTGTGCACAAACGGCATATTTCGTAAATTGCTCGACAAGTGCGAATATGTACGAGCGTACATATTTTTAGAAAAATATTTTTATTATAAAATTATTTTTTATAGGAAAGTACTTGTTCAAATAAATATAATAAATATTTTATCTTTATAAAAGAGTTATTTTGTTCGTCAGTAGTGAATTGGAAAATTTTGGTTTATACAAAAATATATTCTAGATATTTGCAAAATTTGGAATTTGTATAGTAACATATTTTTGTTATTTCTAAAAAGCTACCTATTGATTTAATATTTAAGTAATTACCTTGATTTTCGAAATTAATTAATGTTATATTTTAATAATTATGAAAAAGATATTTTGGAATTTGTTTTATTAATATTTGAATTAATTTTGATAAATTAAAAAAAATGATTTCATGTGGATTTAAATTAAATGAGGGTTTTATCTAAGTTTGATTCAGATTTGAACAAAATAAGTTTAAACCAAATTTAATTTAATATGTTATTATCTACGGGGTTTTAAATTAATCCTAATCCTTATCCTAATGGGAATTCCCACCTCCTATAAAAGGAGAGGTACTCCTCCATATATTTCTACCATTCACAAATTCCTCCAAAAATTTTCTCCACACGTGCGTGCATCGTGTCCGTGCCAACCCAAGCCAGCGTGCACAGTGTCGGTGTCAATCTTATTCCAGCTGTTGTACAGTTATCCGTCTCGCGTCGGAACACACCCCCGGTACGACACACGCCACCAACGTCATCTCCGACAACCCTCTCACAAACTCCGGCCGCCCCGGCCGCCAACTGCCAACATCCCATCAGCCACCATCACCACCTTGTTCCGTCCACCCCGTCGACTCCACAACCCCGATCACTGTCACCGCCTTACACCACCCACGCACAAGACCACCGCACCATCCTCCTCTTTCCCTTCTTGCACAGCCCCGGCCACACTCCCCAACAAACACCATCTTCCCGCCACCATTACCACCATCTCCTCCAAATTTTCGGCCACCAACCACCGAAAACTCCCATCATCACCATTCTCTACCAACACACCCAACCGTCCTGGCCGACCCACGACCACCCTGCTGTCCTCTGCCGCAGCGACGTCACCACGCTGTTGGTCATCACCTCCACCCTCTGTTAAACCCCCATGACTCCTCATCATCATCAACAAGAGAGAAAACCCCAAATCAAAGAAACAAAACCCTAACCTGTCGGTGCCTCTGCTGGAGCGTCGCGCCCGACAGTCGATGCGCCACCACCGGAGTCTCCATCTCCACTGTCGGTGCCCGAAACCCCCGCGAGACACCACCGTGCCGTCCGCGAACTCCCCGCTCGGGCCACCACCATCGCCGGTGGCCGAGCCTTGCCCGGCGATCGTACCTCTGCTGCGGCGCTCACCGCCGCGGATCCGACCGCCGTGTCAGAGTTTCTGAACGCCCGCGCCGATCTCCGCCCGCCGTTCGAGACCGCAACGCTGCCGCTGCCTCCATCCGACGTTCCGCCCAAAACCTGCGCCTCCGCCAGAGATCCATAGCTCTAGCCGCGCCCCCTTCCTCCTTGCTCGCACAGCCACGCCGGAGCAAGCGCCGCCGGCCGAACCCTCAGGTGAAGCTCCATTTTCTTCCCTCATCGATCTCCTCTCTACTCTCTCTCTCGCTCTCCCACTTCCTCTATACTGTCCTCTCTCTTTCTTTGTAACGTTTGGGGAGGGGTATAATTTAGTTTTTATTATTATATTTATTATATTTACTATTATTATTATTGTAGGTATGGGTATAATCATTATTATTATTATTATTATTATTATTATTATTATTATTATTATTATTATTAATTAGGGATGGTATTATTATTATTACTATTATTATCATATTCATTATTATTATTATTATTATTATTATTATTTATTATTACTTTCTAATCAATCTCTCTCTCACTGTTAAATTGAGGGAAGAAGATTTTATAATCACTACTACTATTATTATTATTATTATTATTATTATTATTATTATTATTATTATTATTATTATTATTATTATTATTATTATTATTATTATTATTATTATGTTATTCTACTGAGTTTACAGTATAAATATTTGTATAGTAATATTATTAGATTGTAAACTTTATTATGGTTATTGATACGGAAAAGAGATTTAGATAATAGCTTTCAAATTATTAGTATAACAAATATAATATTTGTCTTGGCCTAAAGTATATTACCAAAATATTTTATGGTATTCTAAAATTGAGTTTTATTTATTTATTTCTAACAAAATTTAATTATAGTTTTGCCCACAAATAATTTTGCTAGATTATGATTTTTATATTTTTCTAAATAAAAGTAGTTACCAAATTTATATACGAATTTCTAGTATTTACAAATATTTGCAAAAGTATATTTTAGACTAATAACAACTAGTTTCAAAAATCGTATAAATATTTTCTAAAAAGTATTATGAGTAAAAAAAAATTTCCACAAACTCCCCTCGATTATCATTATTGATCACGACTGATTGTGCGTTTCTATTTTTCATGAATTTTGGACCCTTACACATCGACACCGGCTATTGGACCAAAGAGGACTTGTTGGATCATTGCACCACATCAGGCATAACACCAGGCAAGACACCTTGCCTTTACTGTTTAAATTTCTTGCTCAATATCATACATGCTTTTACTTATTTTTAGCAAATAAAATGTTGTTCTTTCAAAACTATATATAGATGCAAATTATTTTACTTTATGTTATTGGCTTAGAGTTAAGGGACTACCATATGTTTAGAGCATCTCATAAACTGTCACGATGTGCCACGGGTTGTGTGTAAGTTGTGAGTCGCATATAGTTTCGGACTTGCGTACCGACCGTACATCGGTGCGTACAGGCCGTACGTTAGGATATAACTGCTAGTAGATTATGTAGAAGACTTGGCAGTTATTAAGGATTAAACAGTGTCGTAGAGTCGACACATGTATAGTATCACGGGGAGGGGAAAGAAAGTTATTAGCGTAGGGGCTACATGTTCAGTACACACATAGATTTTGACCGATAGTGTCTCGTATGAGCGCTACTTACTGCCCGGGGGTCGATAGTTCTCGTATGAGAGCTACTTTCTGCCCATGGTCGATAGTGTCTCTTATGAGCGCTACCTACTCCCACTCTCTCTCCATCTATGCTGAACACCTAAGCTCCTACGTAGAACGTTGTCTTCTCAAAGTAAATATCACGTAGAATGGATAGGAACCTTTAAGCATGTATATTTTCTATTGAGCTCTTACTATTCAGTTTATTGGCATAATATTATGTGTCTTGTTACGTCCCTCTGAGAACCTGGTGATCTCTCCATGTGTGTCTTGTGATTTCTGCAGGTGCACTAGCTAAGGCCATGACTTGCGCTCTATTCTTCGATATGTTGCTTTTTGGATCGTTATCTCCTTCGTTCGACCAATCATTTTCTTGTACAATTCTTCCTTATTTAAATTAGTTGGAAGTGGATTTGTCTCCGCCCAACATATTATATCAAGACAATTCATTATCATTATATGACATCTTTATTTTATTAATTTTTGTGCGGATGAGATTACTTATGGTTCTACTGCATTTTACAGCTTATGTATTCATATGAGGTTTCCATATATTGGAGTGTACTTCGTACGTATACAGCTAGCATGTCTACGTTCCTAGTCCTATGTATTTTGGGACTGGGGCGTTACAAAGCCTATTGGCATTTTTAGTTGGGCTATTCAAAACCCTTGTAATCTTCAGTTCATTTATCAATAAAAGAGATTCTTATTGTATACTATGTTTCCTTTCGCTGCTTATGCTATTAATGTAAAATCCCTAAATTTCTACTATATTTTTTTTATTTATACATTAGTACTGATTTTTTACTTGCATTTGTACGTCGCATAGTCGTATTGTACGTCGTGCAGTAATTTACGTTTTTTGTATTTACTCGTCGAGTGCGAATATGGACGAGGTACATATTTTTTTTTGATAAATGGTTTTTGATTTTACTATCAGTGATGGCTTAAAAATAATATATATATAATAATTATTTTTATTAAAAAGTTGTGAAAAATATCTATCAAGGTTGCTAAAACTTATTATTTAATTTATTTTAATAGTGGTAATTTAGAAAACTATTTTATTCAAATATTCCTTGCATAAGAGGTACATTAATTTAAATTTATATATAATTCCATTTTCGAAATTATTAATATTAATATTTTATAATTCAAAAAGATATTTAAGAATATTTATTTATTTTCGAAATTATTTTTAATTAATTATAAAAAGATATTTTAGTTTAAATATTAAACTTTAAATTGTGGTTAGATTTATTGGCTTGATTTAAATAGTTAATTTAAGGATGAAAATTTATCTATTGGATTTATTTGGATTTAAACTAGATTGAGATTTGATTTAGATTCAATTAATCTATTTTAATTAATATGCGATTTATCAAAAAGGGGATTTAAATCATAATCTTTATCCAACTGAAAATTTCCACATCCTATAAAAGGCAGGTACTCATCCATAAATTGCTACCATTCATAAATTCCTCCACAAATATTTCTCCATCCAAAACGTGTTGTGCGTCGTGTTTGTGTCCCCTTTTCCCTCCACTATGTATTACAAATACATTCTTCATCCGTGTCCGACAGCCCCGGACACCGACTCGTCCCGTGTCTCGCAGGACACATCTACAGACTCCATCCTATCCTAGGATAAACCGCAGCAGCACCACCCGAATCCCATCACCGTCATCACAACAAAAAACCCGTTCGACCACCATCCCTATCACAGTCAATACCAGCCATCGCCATAACGATCGGGCGCCACCGCGACCGGCCATCCACACAAAAACCCCAGGCCAACTCCGGCCTCGACTCAGCGTCCGTCACCATCTCGCCAACCGACACCCCTGTTCCAACCAACCCAAGCTACCACCATCATCATCTAGCTGCCACCAACCAAGCACCCCCACCACGACCTTCAACCAACTCTCCCAAATCCGGCCAATAACCCACAAACGACCACTACATCACACAAACTAAAAATCAACCACACCTACCTCTCTTCCGGCCCGACCCGGTGCTGCGCTTCCGATAGCGCCGCACGACCTATCCGTGGGCAACCCTCTCCGTCGTAGCGCCCATTGGCTATCGCGCCACCGTCGCACCAAAATTCTGTCCGGCCACCTCACCGTGTCCGCCGAAAAACCCCTATTTGCGTCTCCGAGGGTCACTGTGGCGAGCCGCGCATCCGCCTCCAGCCTGAAACCTCCCAGCGCAAGTCCCTCGTTCGCCGCGGCCGGTAGAACCCCTCTGCCTCGCCGCACGTGCGTGCACCTCCACTGGACCCAGCGCGCGGGGCAGCACCGACCGTCTGAGCCGTCATGACCAAAACCCCGATCCCGCGCCGCCGAGCGTTGACCACCCATCGAGCAAGCTCTCTGGAGAACTCAGCTCCGTCCGCCGCACTGATCCTTCTCTCCACCGTTGATCCCGCGCTCCATTCTGCCTCTCCCCAGCGGCCAGGGCTGGCAAGCCAGCTATCAGCGCCACGATCGTTCGCCGCGGCCAAGCCCGACCCCCTTTCTGCTTCCTCCGGCCTCCCCCTCTCGAGCCCTCCTCTCTCTCCACTCGCCTCTCGCTCACTCCCCTCTCCCTTCTCCCGAGCCCACTTTCCGACGTCTCCGATCTCTCCGCCCTCTTTTTCGATCTCTCCTTTTTCCCTTTTCTTATCCCTCTCTCTCTCTCCTCCTGTGTATAAGAAGGAACAGAAACCAAATTTTTTATATTTGTTTTGTTAATGATTATTATTATTATTATTATTATTATTATTATTATTATTATTATTTTATTCTGTTGTTATTATTATTATTACTATTTTAATCATTGTTATCTTTATTATTGCAAGTACTGTTGTAAACAGTACATATATAAAAATATATTTATATTTATATTTTAGGATATTAAGTTATTGGTATCTTAATATACTAGGTATAAATTGGTAGAAGCCTTATTATTATTATTATCGTGTTTTTCTTTTATGGTTATTATCATTTTTGTACCTACTAGTAGTGGATTAAAAATAGATTTGTTATAGATATTATAAATATTTTCTAAAAAGTTATATCATGAATTTTGTCCAAAACGATTTCAAATTTTGTTTTAACTTAGAATATATTATGATATTTATATATATAGTTTTCTACCTATAATTTCATTTTTGACAAATTTAGGGTTTAGCCTAAAAACGATTTCTATTATGCATTTATCTAACATTATTTTTCACTATAAAATATAGCTTCAAGCATTATAACTATTTTTCTAAAATAGTATATATTACTTTCACAAACCCTTCGACTATCGATTCTTGACCATACCAAATCCCATTATTCCTATTTTCTCTCTAATTCTGCACTTCATTATGTCAAACCTAACTAAGTTGACCGTTCTGGACCCAATGGAATACTCTGTGTCGACAACAGAGGCTCCCTTGCATAGTTGTAACACCGAAGTTGATCTTGTGCCACCTTTATTGTACCACACCAGGCAGCTCACCAGGCGTCGCAACAGGCAAGTATACCTTGCTAATTAACTGTCAAATTATTTATTTTCTGTATTATTTATTTTGTTTCATATTGTTAGTTTTCTTTGTTATAAACTGTGCGTCCAAGCCATACTTGGGTGCAAGCGACTCTATTAGTCGTTTTATTTTACTATATGCATGTTAACTTAGTTTTAGCGGACTACCTTCTTGTTGGGGGATATCCTTATATCTCCTTAGGCCATGACACTCACACTACATGGTTTGAGACATTTTGCTAGGGGCACGACTTATAGATTGGCCATTTCTAAAGTCGTGTGACGGTAGTTGTTCGTAACTGCTATGACTAGGGTTTTAGAGACTCAAGCAGTTACAAAACTGGACGAGCCATGGACATGACTTGAACAGTGTAGGAAATATTGGGGAAGGACAGTCACTAGTGTGTATGGGAAGCCAAACAGGTAACCCATAGTTTTCGAAAGGAACTATGACGATATATTTGCAGATACCCTCTGACGTTTTGGACGTTACGGCCGGATACGTATGACTGGATGCCAGTTGCGTACTTTTAGCCTAAAATCCCACCCTTGCGTATGAAAGTTGTCCTCTAAATTGCACATTAGGCGGTTAGAATCTCCTTTTGCATATTTGTGTCTAGGATAGTCTTTTATATATTATTTTATTATTCTGACAGTTCATATTAGCTTGTTCTTCATGTATTTTGCTACGTCCGTCTAAGGACCTGGTTATTCCCCAGGTGTGTGCTTTCATGGTTCACTGCAGGTGTTCTAGCCAAGGCCGTAATTCTCTCCATTCCTTCGAAGATGATTGCGCTTGGTTCGTCTTGCCATTTTATGGATCGATTCTTGTACATTTCTTTCATTGAGATAGTTGGTAGTGGACTTTGTCTCCGCCCAATGATTGTATCGTAGATATTCAAGTTGATTTTTATATTATTATTCTTTTCATTGTGGATGAGATTTAGTTTTTCTTGGATTATTGCATTTTACAGCTTATGTATACATATAAGGCCCATGTACTTCGTATGTATACAGCTGGCATATCTACGTTGCTAGTCCTTTGTATATTGGGACTGGGACGTACATGTTTTTCTGGTGGCCCATGCAGGTCAAGATAAATTATTTGGTTACTTTACCGTACTAAGCAAGCCTGCGAATAGGATTAGAGTCTAGGATCTCATCCACATACTTGACCTCCTCGATTCTATTTTGAATCCCTTGATTTGCATCTTGCTTGATTCCCTCTACCGTTAATTCTTATCCCTCTTTCGTGCTTGATGTTGGTTAGAAAGGTAATCTATACTAGGTAGACTTGTCCCATTGTCCCATCACCCTACTAGTTTAACTCTTGTAAGTTGGGTAGATACCTCACGACCTAACATTTCATTTTTCCTTGTGACCCATATTAACATGATTACTTAGACTATAGCCTTTATAGGACCCTAACTTATCTAGCCCACCAAGCCTTAGACAAAAGACAGTAGGATGAATGTATAGGAACAATCACATGGCAAGACTTAGATTCTTAAGGAGTTGAACTAATTCTACCTTCTTTCACTCTTACGCTCTCGTGCCTATGTTTTTACCATAGTGACAAATGCTGCTAAATAGCCTAATTTTTGCAAGCTTACTTTTCATCAAGCTTGTTCAAGGACATATATTTTATTGGGGGCCCCCACTAACATATTGTCTACTCAGAACCGATGCATGATGGTCTGATCAACCTAGTGCACTTTGGTTCGCCTTTCACACGATTATTCTACGTGGTTGAGATATAGTTAAACTTATCCTTAGAATCTCATCCACTATTGCCTTGACAATTCTTTTTGAATTATTCGGTCTCCCTTGAACCATGTACTCGTATTCATATTCGATAATCTCTTCTTCGAACCCTTTGTTACTTTCACCTTCATCTATTTTAGAAAGGCGAAGGCGCTTATACTTAAATTTCCTCTAGCTGTCCTTTTCACACATGACCATTACCACTCAATATTACTATACCTTCGTCCTAAACTGCACGTTCTTTTTCCTCGGCCCTATATTTACTATCACGACCTCCTAATCACTTAAATTAGGAGTGAATCTAATCGTTCTCCTAATCGTGCCATCTAACTTACTCCCAAGAAACCATATCTTAAAGTCCCTAATTTATTTTCTTTTGATACCATATTATTTCTTATCGTAGGTTATCTTGATTAGACTTTAACCCTTGATCATTTTCATTCTTGCATTAATCAGCCATATCCATGATTATTTTCGTATTTATCTAAATCATGATTTTCTAATACATGTTTTGTTGAACGTTGTGATTTGATTGTTCCTCTTCGATATACCCATGTACCTTTTCAACCTACTACTTATTCTTAATTTTGAGGACGAAATTCTTGTAAGTTGGGTAGGATGTAAAACTCCTAAATTTCTACTATATATTTTTTTATTTATTTATCATTAGTACTGATTTTTTACTTGCATTTGTATGTCGCATAGTCGTATTGTACGTCGCGCGGGAATTTACGTTTTTCTGTATTTACTCGTCGAGTGCGAATATGGACTAGGCACATTTTTTTTTGATAAATAGTTTTTGATTTTATTATCAGTGATGGCTTAAAAATAATTATTATATATATATATTATTTTTATTAAAAAGTTGTGAAAAATATCTATCAAGTTTGCCAAAACTTATTATTTAATTTATTTTAATAGTGGTAATTTAGGAAACTATTTATGCAAATATTCCTTGCATATGAGGTACATTAATTTGAATTTATATAGAATTCCATTTTCGAAATTATTAATATTAATATTTTATAATTCAAAAAGATATTTAAGAATATTTATTTATTTTAATTAATTATAAAAAGATATTTTAGTTTAAATATTAAACTTTAAATTATGGTTAGATTTATTGGTTTGATTTAAATAGTTAATTTAAGGATGAAAATTTATCTATTGGATTTATTTGGATTTAAACTAGATTGAGATTTGATTTTGATTGAATTAATCTATTTTAATTAATATACGATTTATCAAAAAGGGGATTTAAATCCTAATCCTTATCCAACTGGAAATTCCCACATCCTGTAAAAGGCAGGTACTCATCCATAAATTGCTACCATTCACAAATTCCTCCACAAATATTTCTCCATCCAAAACGTCTTGTGCGTCATGTTTGTGTCCCCTTTTTCCCTCCACTATGTATTATATCTTACAAATACATTCTTCATCCGTGTCCGACACCCTAGACACCGACTCGTCCCGTGACTCGCAGGACACATCCACAGACTCCATCCTATCCTAGGATAAACTGCAGCAACACCACCCGAATCCCATCACCGTCATCACAACAAAAAACCCCTTCGATCGCCATCCCTATCACAGTCAATACCAGCCATCGCCATGACGATCGGCCGCCACCGCGACCGGCCGTCCACACAAAAACCCCAGGCCAACTCCGGCCTCGACTCAGCGTCCGTCACCATCTCGCCAACCGACACCCCTGTTCCAACCAACCCAAGCCACCGCCATTATCATCTAGCAGCCACCAACCAAGCACCTCCACCACCACGACCTTCCACCGACTCTCCCAAATCCGGCCAACAACCAACAAACGACCACCACATCACACAAACTAAAAATCAACCACACCTACCTCTCTCCTGGCCCAACCCGGTGTCGCGCTTCCGACAGCGCCGCACGACCTGTCCGTGGGCAACCCTCTCCGCCGTAGTGCCCATTGGCTGTCGCGCCACCGCCACACCAAAATTCCGTCCGACCACCTCACCGTGTTTGCCGGAGAACCCCTCTCTGCGTCTTTGAGGGTCACTGTGGCGAGCCTCGCATCCGCCTCCAGCTCGAAACCTCCCAGTGCAAGTCCCTCGTTCGCCGTGGCCGGTGGAACCCCTCTGCCTCGTCGTACGTGCGTGCACCTCCACCAAACCCAGTGCGCGGGGCAGCACCGACCGCCAGAGCCGTCATGACCAAAACCCCGATCCCGTACCGTCGAGCATTGACTACCCATCGAGCAAGCTCACCGGACAACTCAGCTCCGTCCGTCGTACTGATCCTTCTCTCCACCGTTGATCCCGCGCTCCACTCCGCCTCTCCCCGGTGGCTAGGGCTGGCAAGCCAGCTATCAGCGCCACGACCGTTCGCCGCGGCCAAGCCCGACCCCCTTTTTTCTTCCTCCGGCCTCCCCGTTTCGAGCCCTCCTCTCTCTCCACTCGCCTCTCACTCACTCGCCTCTCCCTTCTCTCGAGCCCGCTTCCCGACTTCTCCGATCTCTCCGCCCTCTTTTTCGATCTCTCCCTCTCCCTTTTCCCTTTTCTTATCCCTCTCTCTCTCTCTCTCTCTCTCTCTCTCTCTCTCTCTCTCCTCCTATATATAAGAAGGAACAGAAACCAAATTTTTGATATTTGTTTTGTTAATGATTATTATTATTATTATTATTATTATTATTATTTTATTCTGTTGTTATTGTTATTATTACTATTTTAATCATTGTTATCTTTATTATTGTAAGTACTATTGTAAACAGTACACATATAAAAATATATTTATATTTATATTTATATTTTTGGATATTAAGTTATTGTATCTTAATATACTAGGTATAAATTGCTAGAAGCCTTATTATTACTATTATCGTATTTTTCTTTTATGGTTATTATCATTTTTGTACCTACTAGTAGTGGATTAAAAATAGATTTGTTATAGATATTATAAATATTTTCTAAAAATTTATATCATGAGTTTTGTCTAAATCGATTTCAAATTTTGTTTTAACTTAGAATATATTATGATATTTATATATATAGTTTTCTACCTATAATTTTATTTTTGACAAATTTAGGGTTTAGCCTAAAAACTATGCATTTATCTAAAATTATTTTTCACTATAAAATATAGCTTCAAGCATTATAACTATTTTTCTAAAATAGTATATATTACTTTTACAAACCCTTCGACTATCGATTCTTGACCATACCAATCCCATTATTCATATTTTCTCTCCAATTCTGTACTTCATTATGTCAAAACTAACTAAGTTGACCGTTCTGGACCCGATGGAATACTCCGTGTCGTCAACAGAGGCTCCCTTGCATAGTTGTAACACCGAAGTTGATCTTGTGCCACCTTTATTGTACCACACCAGGCAGCTCACCAGACGTCACAACAGGCAAGTATACCTTGCTAATTAACTGTCAAATTATTTATTTTCTGCATTATTTATTTTGTTTCATATTGTTAGTTTCCTTTGTTATAAACTGCGCGTCCAAGCCATACTTGGGTGCAAGCGACTCTATTAGTCGTTTACTTTACTATATGCATGTTAACTTAGTTTTAGCGGACTACCTTCTTGTTGGGGGATATCCTTATATCTCCTTGGGCCATGACACTCACACTACACGGTTTGAGACATTTTGCTAGGGATACGACTTATGGATTGGCCATCTCTAAAGTCGTGTGACGGTAGTTGTTCGTAACTGCTATGACTAGGGTTTTAGAGACTCAAGCAGTTACAAAACTGGACGAGCCATGGACATGACTTGAACAGTGTAGGAAATATCGGGGGAGGACAGTCGCTAGTGCGTATAGGAAGCCAAACAGGTAATCCATAGTTTTCGAAAGGAACTATGGCGATATATTTGCAGATACCCTCTGACGTTTTGGATGTTACGGCCGGATACGAATGACTGGATGCCAGTTGCATACTTTTAGCCTAAAATTCCACCCATGCGCATGAAAGTTGTCCTCTAAATTGCACATTAGGCGGTTAGAATCTCCTTTGCATATTTGTGTCTAGTATAGTCTTTTATATATTATTTTATTATTCTGACAGTTCATATTAGCTTGTTCTTCATGTATCTTGCTACGTCCGTCTGAGGACCTGGTTATTTCCCAGGTGTGTGCTTTCATGGTTCACTACAGGTGTTCTAGCCAAGGCCGTGATTCTCTCCATTCCTTCGAAGACGATTGCGCTTGGTTCGTCTTGCCATTTTATGGATCGATTCTTGTACATTTCTTTCATTGAGATAGTTGGTAGTGGACTTTGTCTCTGCCCAACGATTGTATCATAAATATTCAAGTTAATTTTTATATTATTATTCTTTTTATTGTGGATGAGATTTAGTTTGTCTTGGATTACTGTATTTTACAGCTTATGTATACATACAAGGCCCCTGTACTTCGTATGTATACAGCTGGCATGTCTACATTCCTAGTCCTACGTATATTGGGACTGGGGCGTTACAATCAATTTGAGATAAACTTACGTGAACCTGTTATCTTGCCTTGCACAAACGTAACTTCAGGCTCGTGTGGCATCACGTCCCAACGAGGACGATAATTCGGATAAAATCTAGCATGGACGAGCAATTTTTCGGGTCGGGGCGTGACAAGTTGGTATCAGAGCGGTTCTATCCTTTGGACCGTGAGCGTATCTCTTTGACCCTCAGTTGCTTCTGTTATCAAAATCAATCGGCCCTAAGTTGTTTCCGCAACCGCATGGCTCATGGATCTGCTCGATGCTACACTAGATGTTCCATACAATAGGTCTAAATACTTGTGTGTGTCTTGCTACTTACGTTTAGAAATTTACTTGATGTCGTCGAATAATATTGTGAGATGTTGGTTGCACCAAGTGAACCAAATTGTACAATGTTGGTTGCACGAAGTGCAACAAATTATGAAATATTGGTTATCCAAAGTGCAACGAGTTACGAATCGTTGGTTGCATGAAGTGCAGCGAATAAGGGGATGTTGGTTACACGAAATGCAATAAGTTACGCATTGTTGGTTGCACGGAGTGCAGCAAGTCTTGAGCTATTCGTTGCATCATTGAAACGAATCGAGATATGGGATGTACGTGTTATATGGCTATGTGAGTGGATAGTAATATGTTGAACAGGTTCAAGTAATGGCTTTGAGTAACGAGAATGAATCATTGCACGAGTTACAACGAATGGGATTGATAAATCGTGGATGCGATAGTTGCGAGTTGAGTTGGTCGCTAAGTCGAACTTGAGTAGGCGAACGTATATGTTGGCCGAATATTGAGTTGAGCTTTGAATAAGCGATTATTGTGTATGTGATCGGTATGATCACCGAGGCACGGTTAGATCAAAATTGATGTCGGAAGAAACGGTTAGTATGTTGCGAAAGAAATGACTCGAATTCTGAGTGGTATATGCCATACCACATATGCGATTATTGCATTAGAGTATTGTGTCGATGGTGATAGGCTCGAATTCTAAGTGGTATATGCAATACCACTTAGTGATAGCTATGTCGAACTATTTGACGATTGTAATAGATTGCATCGAGACGATGGTGTTGATTACGATAAGTTTGTCCGCAACGGACAGGATAGTGTTGAGACTCGAGTAGGAATTGTTCGATATAAGTCGATACAAGAATGCTTTGATGAATTAAGTTAGTACGATCAGGCGCGGACTCACATCTACGAATGATGAGTCGAATGAGAATTCGTTGAGTGTAAGCTGAACGATAGGCTGGGAATAGCGAGGGGAATAAGCATTGAAGAAATAATTGACTCAATCGAATTGAGTTGAGTTAATGGGAAGACTTATTCAAAAAAAGTTGGGTAGATGCGAAGAGTCGTACGAACGAAATTGGGTTACCACAAAGAGTCGATAGCACGATTTGGAAGTATGATTTGCGAATACGAGAATGGATATAAGGAATTGAAAATTGTGTCACTCGGTGATGATAGTTAGCTACAACGGGAGAGATCTTGATGCATGCGAGATGTGATTCATATTCGAGTTCGGATAATAACAGTGATTTCAATGAATTAGAGTTTACGAGAATGGAAGATATTTAGGTTACGTATATCAATGATAGTATTAAGGCGTATCAGAGACGATGTGCAATAACTTGAAGATACTTTGATCGAATGAACAAAAATTATGCTGAACATTGTTGTTGGGTGAAAAAGATGCTTGTTAAGTTGATGTCAGTTTGGATGCTAACGGTGAATACAAAGAATGGAATTCACGCGAAAAGAAGATAGTATGTGCCTAAAACGCAAAATGAGTTATGCAAAGGTGATTGCTACGTAAACATACTTGAGGATGTTGAAATGCGTCGAGAGACTTTGAGAATGGATCGATATATTACTTGGATGAAAACGAAAGTGTCTTGATTGCTTCGTTGATAACCACAACGTTGACGTTCTTGTCTTATGCAAGCACAACACCAGCCTCGCACATGCGTCATGCTGGATTAGGGCGATCATTCCACGTGAGCACTGGTATGGTGATTCATACCCAGCGGGGATGGTCGAACTTGCAAGGCGTGGCAATTTGGATTTTACTTGTGGTTTGAGGCGAAGGTGAACTCAAGGATTGTTGTGATGAGCATAGAGTATATCGAATATTGACCATGGGTAGATAGACTCGTACTCGAGGTGAACAAATATTGCTCGGTTAGCGATATGGTTAACGGCAGTGCATGAGTGATTCGAATAGTAACGACGCATCGGTTGCACGGGTGGGCAGATAAATTTTGGATTGATAAATTATGTCGGATTGGGTAAAGTCCTATAGGAATTGCTGAGAATTAATTTGGCTCCGAAATAGGATATAGCATGGTTCGTAGTAATTGTCCCTCATTGATGATCTTCAATTATTGAGCATAGCTTTGGGGCCAAATCAAGTGAATATTGAAGTCCCATAGGATGACCCAATGATGTCGCATAAGTGCGTCGAAGATAAAATGGTGATGTAGTGCGTGTTGAGAACAAGTCAAAGTGATCAAATATATGTTGCGAGAATTAATGGAACGGCCTTGGGCTGGATTGATAGGAATAGACTATGAGATTGATCGAATAAGTATTCGAGTGGTTTGCTAGTCGATGATCGAATAGATGTTGAGGAACATACTTAGCATATTGATGCGGTAGGCGATTGCAAGAATTCTGCAATGCACGAGAGCGACAAATAGTGGAACGACCCTATGATTTGTGTCGTAGATCGGTTTAAGTAACGATTAGGCTGTATGTTGAGCGCACAATCTATGTTACGAAATGAACTAGTTGGGATTAATTCGAAAATTGAGTAAAAGATTCGTACTCGATCGAGAATCAGAGATGGTCGTATCGTAAGTTACCTTGGGTCGGAAAGATTGTTGCCTTTGAGCATCATAGACTCAAGTTGACCTCTTGTGTCGGAAGAGATTAAGCATGATGTCTGGACAAGTTACCTAGCGGGGGTAGCCCCAGATACGATGCATAGTATAAACTGTAGGCGAAGGAAAATTGGACATGTTGGACTTAGTCCATGTCGTTGAGGCAAAATTTTACGAACGATTAGATGAAAGACTTAAGTTGTGCGAGAGATAGAAAATGGTTGGATGATTAGGTACTGCGGAGGATTGTTACGATTGGATGCGCAACGACTTGATGCAACACGTTCGCTAAATAAGTCGATGAGAAACGTATGGAATCAAAATTTATGATTTTGAATCATGTTTTGTGCAAAGGTGTTTGGGGGATGATCGCGTGTTATGGAATAAATGCATACAAGAATGATTTTTGGAATAGACGCTAAGATCTGACCAAGTCGAGTACGGAATGGCTGGTGCTTGAGGATTTAAGTTGAGTATGTTAGCTTTGTTCCAATATCCTACAACAGAGCTTGGCTGAAATGCATATATTGGTGGGATGCCTAAAATATGTGTATGATCCAAACTAAGTTGTATGATTCAAACGATAGTGGCATATTATGTAATGCTCCACTCCACACTTGGATTGAGTGTTGGTTTCGGTTTGAGGACGAACCTTATTTTGAGTGGTATATTATGTAATGCTTCACTCTACACGGTACATTACAATGAGTCATTGACTCGAAGTGTTGTATTGACCCAATGAAGTATCAATGCGAATCGATGTAAGAGTTACGTTGGCCCGAAAGAAAGCTTTGAGTCGAATCAAATCTACAAGTCAAAGCGACGAAAGGTATAAGTCTGATTCGAAGAAATATTGTCTTAGTTGATTTCGTATATAGACTATGCTTTTACGCTGGATTATAAGAGGTCGATATTTTGCCTTATTTACAATGATGCCCACGAAACCAAATCATAATGTCACGACCCGCACCCGATTTTCGGACGCAAGCTCGTGAGCAAGCCAGCTACGTATCGAGCGAACTCCAGCCCGACTCGAGTACGTATAAGCTGTCACGGTCATGGGTATCATGTCTAATCTAAACTGTATCTCAATCCACATGAATCATATAAACGAGAATGAACAAGTATGGGTCATGGTCTGCAGCCCATTAGCATATTGTTCGATTAGACTCCAAGAATGATATGAGTCTATAAATAAGCAGAGTATATCATGGTACAGGATATAAAGCACGAAAAGATAATAAAGAAATAACACAAACAAATACCTGTATCATATATCGTAATCCTCCACCATCCCGCTCTACTAACTAACTCCATGCAATCGCTAAACCTGAAGAGATCATCAGGTCCTCAGAGGACTAGCAAGATACATAAAACATGCCAATCTAACAGTTTAATCATGCAATAATATATACAGGGTGTAAACATGAACTAAACAGGAGACTGACAAGTGGCTACTGACAGGTAACTATGAACTCGGATACGGGATCAAGTATGCATAAATGAACTGCTGGTAGATCAATGGATACCAACCCTCGCCCCGATTGTGGACTCGCAGGTCAGTTTCAAGACAAGTCACCCTCGCCCCGATTGTGGACTCGCAGGTGCAAAGGACAACCCTCGCCCCGATTGTGGACTCACAGATTGTGGGAAAAACAAGGAATAGTAGTTCACTCACATATACTTACAGACACGACTCAGTCAAGACACAGGTGAAGATACGACACGACCCAATCACGATACACGAGAGAACCAATCCAATATGAACTAACAAGGCTAACCATGTACAAGGACTATAGCTATACTAGCATGTACGATATGCAAATCATAAGTAATAACCAACTAGTAAAACTATATACTAATAGAAATATGCATGTAAATAAACTTTAGAGGGAGGCAAGGTATACTTGCCTGGTGGAAGTGCGAAGAACCAATAAATACCGTCAACTGGTACGCCATAAAGTCAAAATCCACAATTGTCTCTGAAAGCTGAAACGGACATTGTCAACATTCTCAGAATAGTCAAATTAGCTAGGATTGCCTGTCCTTAAGTCCAATTCTGGACACAGGGGCAAAATAGTAATTTTGGACAAAAACGGTGTCCGCCGTTGGACCCGCTTTGCACCGAAATGCGTGTCAGAGTCAACGGTCTCTAAAGTCGTCAAACTATATGTCTACGAATCTGGTTTTTCGATACGAACCCAACCGTATTTCCAAAGTTGGATTTCGGCGAGCCGTGCACAAAATCGTCCGTTGAGTGGGACCGTGGGGCCCACAAAACGACGTACGATTCAACTGTCTCAGAATTGGACCAAACTTGGCATACAGGACCAGAAAAATGATACGGTTCTGTTGGCGCAAGTTTCGTCTCGATCTGACGAGCGTGCACAAAGTAATTGAAGAATTTGTAAAGTGCACGATACGGTGAATTTCGACGGATACGCATCAAATTTGTCGCGCACACGCGACCAATTTGAATTCTGCCAAAGCCCACACGACCAGGAAGCCGTTACGCAGCTTTTGATGCTTACGGTGCACGACCACGTCGCCCGGAATGGTGGGACAGACGTGGTATCGAGCGATTTTCAAGTTTTGAAAACTGTTTTAAATCCTATTTTTCCCGAACTTTGTAAACTGATTTCTTCTTGCACCGTTGATAAAATTCGAAACTACAAAATAGGTTATGTAGCCCTACATATTGTCTAAAAACGTGTTCAAGTGGAAATTCTAAAAAGTTACTGGATCGATCGAAATCGATCATCGAATGTGGGTGATTGGATTGTCAAATATTCGGTTTTCGAGAAATCAAACGCCGGTTTTGGCTTCAATTTTTAGGACAATACAAAGCATCAAAAATCGAAGTGTTTAAAGAGCTATATAGTCGTATAGATGGGCTTCGTACCTGAGAATACGGAACGTGAAACGGTGGAGTGTGCGACACGGGAGACGGGCGCGAAGTTGGGGTCGGGTAGCGGCTGTCGCTGTGTTTCGCACGTGCATGTGCGCGCAGATTCAGACGCTCGGCCGGCCGACGGTGCACCCTCGGTGGCGCCGCACGTGTGGGGTGCGCACAGAGGTGGTGGTCGGCGTCGCGTGGGATGCTGGTTAGGGTTTGTGTGTTCTCGATTCTCTCCTTTCGTTTTATACATACCCGACTTAATCCGAGCGGGGTTTCCTCTCAAATGCATGGAATTGGACTCGGCCTGGGGAGCTCAACTAAGATTTTGTTTTTACTGCTGTGGGCTCGGTTTAGGGATGGGCTCGAGCTCCAGGGGAGCTCGGATGAGTTAGGTAGCTGGGCCCCGGGGATGGGCTGGAATGGGATTTGTTTGGTTTTCTTTTCTCTTTTTCTTTAACTATTTATTTCATAAAAAATATATATATATTATATATATATATATATATATATATATATATATATATATATATATATACGCACACATATACGCACACATATACATATATATATTATATATACCCGCTTATACACGTATATTTATATTTATATAAACATACGCATACAGCTAATATATTTTTAATATATATTTATATATTCATACACACACATATATTTATATACATTGGTATATATACATGCACATATATATTTTCACACACATATACCCAATAATATTAAAATAGTAATATTTCATAATAACTTCAATAATATTGATAATAAAATAATAAAATAATAATAACAATAATAATAATAATAATAATAATAATAATAATAATAATAATAATAATAACAATAACAATAACAATAATAATAAGAATAATAATAATAACAATAATAATAATAATAATAATGATAACAAAATTTGATAAACCAAATAAAGGCGTGTATACCAATACATACAGTCTAAAAATTCCAAAATATAAGAGGGCCTATTATATACAATTATTATTGAATATCAATTAATAATAACATTTATAATATTTAATTAAAAATACTTAGAGAACATTCATTTGATCATTAAAACGGAATACGACACCATCATACCCAAAATACATCAACACAAATGTCATTGAACGTACCGCATGACTACACGGGCTTGGGCTCAGTTCGGGTCCAGTTTGACTAGTTTGGTACGACCGGGTCACCTAGACGTCAAATAATATTAATAATGAATAATTTAAACTATTTATAATGGTCATGTCATAACTTGGCCTGATTTTTCTAGTTAGGACATCACTATGGCTCGGCCTTCCTCGGGCATGGCTAGTACACTAGTCAAGGCACACTGCTACATCTCCCGTGCAACAATTTCTAGTCGTCTAGTACTTCAAAACTCAACCATGGCTAAAATCATCTACCGTAATAATTAACTAAATAAATATTTATAAAATTCTAAAATCCCTATTTAAATCAAATAAATAAATATTTCAAAAAAATTTCGGGAAGGGGAGCTACAAATCTACCCACCTTAAAAATAATTTCGTCCTCGAAATTCTAATTCATAACTATTTCTTAAAATTTGAAGTTTAGTATTTCCTTAATCTCCTCAAATTTAATTTCAAAAAATATATATTTTATAACCAAGAATATTTGAGGACTTCTACCCACCTTTGGTCACACTACTCCCTTGAAACACAGGTCACTAAAATCATATAATCTTCTAACTAGTAACTATAAATTCTACCAAGACTACCAAGGACTTATGGTACCTATAATCCCTTATATATATAAACAACCAATATTCAATAGTCAAGCAATATTATACTATAAATTAAGAATTTCTGATAAATCCTAGATAGCACGATCATTCGTCACCCCGGAATAGGAAGGGACGTGAATCAAAGGTGCGGAAAGCAAGGAAGTATAATCGAGAGTAAATATGGAGTTTTCAAGGACGTAGAGAATTTCTAGAAGAATTTTCAAGGTAGTGTGGATTGAGATTTCTAAGGGTTTAGTCAGTTGCGCAAGCTCGTACCAGTACAGTAACGTAACCGGTACGATATGCTCTGACCTGTATGGGCCGCCACAAAAACTTGTCACGACCCGTACCCAGTTTTCGGATGCGAGCTCGTGAGCAAGCCAGCTACATATCGAGCGGACTCCAGCCCGACTCGAGTACGTATAAGCTGTCACGGTCATGGGTATCATGTCTAATCTAAACTGTATCTCAATCCACATGAATCTTATAAACAAGAATGAACAAGTATGGGTTATGGTCTGCAGCCCATTAGCATATTGTTCGATTAGACTCCAAGAATGATATGAGTCTATAAATAAGCAGAGTATATCATGGTACAGGATATAAAGCACGAAAAGATAATAAAGAAATAACACAAACAAATACCTGTATCATAGATCGTAATCCTCCACCATCCCGCTCTACTAACTAACTCCATGCAATCGCTAAACCTGAAGAGATCATCAGGTCCTCAGAGGACTAGCAAGATACATAAAACATGCCTATCTAACAGTTTAATTATGCAATAATATATACAGGGTGTAAACATGAACTAGACAGGAGACTGATAAGTGGATACTGACATGTAACTATGAACTCGGATACGGGATCAAGTATGCATAAATGAACTGCTGGTAGATCAATGGATACCAACCCTCGCCCCGATTGTGGACTCGCAGGTCAGTTTCAAGACAAGTCACCCTCGCCCCGATTGTGGACTCGCATGTGCAAAGGACAACCCTCACCCCGATTGTGGACTCGCAGGTTGTGGGAAAAATAAGGAATAGCAGTTCACTCACATATACTTGCAGACACGACTCAGTCAAGACACAGGTGAAGTTACGACACGACCCAATCACGATACACGAGAGAACCAATCCAATATGAACTAACAAGGCTAACCATGTACAAGGACTATAGCTATACTAGCATGTACGATATACAAATCATAAGTAATAACCAACTAGTAAAACTATATACTAATAGAAATATGCATGTAAATAAACTGTAAAGGGAGGCAAGGTATACTTGCCTGGTAGAAGTGCGAAGAACCAATAAATACCGTCAACTAGTACGCCATAAAGTCAAAATCCACAATTGTCTCCGAAAGCTGAAACGGATATTGCTAATATTCTCAGAAAGTCAAATTAGCTAGGATTGCCTGTCCTTAAGTCAAATTCTGGACACAGGGGCAAAACAGTAATTTCGGGCAAAACGGTGTCCGCTGTTGGACCCGCTTTGTACCGAAATACGTGTCAGAGTCAACGGTCTCTAAAGTCTTCAAATTACACGTCTACGGATCTGGTTTTTTGATACGAACCCAACCGTATGTCCAAAGTTAGATTTCGGCGGGCCGTGCACAAAATCGTCCGTTGAGTGGGACCGTAGGGCTCGTAAAACGACGTACGATTCAACTGTCTCAGAATTGGACCAAACATGGCATACAGGACCAAAAAAATGATACGGTTCTGTTGGCATAAGTTTCGTCTCGATCTGAGTGCACAAAGTAATTGAAGAATTTGCAAAGTGCACGATATGGTAAATTTTGACGGATATGTATCAAATTTGTTGCGCACACGCGACCAATTTGAATTCCGCCAAAGCCCACGCGACCACGAAGCCTATTGACACAAAGTCACATTCAACCAAATATTGATAACATTGACTAAATAATACTTGTGATAATTCAATACGACACACGACGACTACATCCAGCTCAAGCCAGACGACAGCTCTGTTTTGCAAATACAAGTCATTTTTTGAGTCTGTACTTTTATATTTATTGAGTCTAGAATGATTGTAAGCTGAGTTATGCTGGGCTCTTGAGACTCAACCCATAAACCTATCCAAATCCATAAAAAGCTCCACATCCAAAAATCAGCCCAATGGACCCTTGGACCCATTCTGTGCTCTGGAGACAGAGTTCGGGCCGAACTCTGCCTCCACACAGAGTTCGGGCCGAACTCTGTCCCCTAAAAATTAGCACCCTAATTTTTAGGGATGGCTGGTTGCTAGTTGTCCAACGGCCAAATATTTAAAAATTCCTACCAGAATTCTGGCCGAATTCTGCCTGTTAAAACACTATAAATAGGCCAAGAATTCTCTCATTTTCAATCATCCAATCTTCTCTTCTCTTCTCTCTTAAGCTCAATATAAGCCATATCCTTCTTCATCTACTAGCCACAAGTTTTCTAAGTCTCGAGTGCTCAGCATCTCTCAGTTAGGAGTCCTATGCAAGAGTTCAAGAAGTAGCTTGAAAAATTCCAAGCATCGCCACTGCGATCCATTGTAAGAAGTTGACATGCTCTTCTGAAGAAAAGGTACGGGATGTAACTACTATTTCACAAATAGTGGATTTAATCCTGATCTAGAGTTCTCAGGCTTGGACTAGTCCTCCACGAGGGAAACACTACACCAAAAGAGGGATTTTCTAACACATATTTTTTTCAATTACCAACAGTTTTTTACCGTCACAAATTACTAACGGTAAAAAATTGTTAGTAACTAAAAAAACCGTTAGTATAAATAAAAATAAATAAATTTTAATATTGGTAACACATATTAATTATTTTTTCACACTTATAACCGTTAGTAAATTTAATACAATTAAAATAAACTAGAAAATATGTTATCACGTGACTTTCACATGATAAATAAGTGTTAGAAGCAAACACTTCCCAAAATTTTGTTTTCCCTCCCCCCGACCCCTCCCCCATCCCTAAGTTCCTAAATATTTCCCTCCCAGAGCACTCTCCGAGCCCGCCCTAGAGTCCCATTCGTTCTCTCCCTCCGCTCCTCTTGGCGATGACGACTGGCAAAGGTCGTGACTGGTAATCTCTCTCTATCCCCTTCGTTCTCTCCTCCTCTTCCTTCTATTAATGGTTGGTCACGGTGGTCTTTGCAGCGATGATGTACGTGAACGACTGTGCAAAGAATTCCTTGGCATATTTATGACTTCGGACTCTTTTAGGTCTTCATCGACTTACATTTTGGTTGGATTTTAGTTGTCTGTGCTAATTTTTCTAGTTTAGTTGTTTGTGTTAATTCTTTGGTTATTTAGTTGTATGTGCTAATTTTTCTAGTTTTGGTTGGTTTTTAGTTTTCTTGCCTCTATATTTTGAAGTTTTACGTTTCTTAGGTTGCAGACGAACCAGAATTCTTGGTTACACATACTATAGCAAAAGTAAGTACCATGTGGAGTGTGAATGTTCATCAACTATAATAAGAGAGAAATGATATCCCTCGCTAGATGGAGTTGGGGCTGGCCTTTAGAAATTGCTATGTAATGTGTGCAATACTTAAGTTTGAATGATTACTGCTTGAAAGTATAAGTTTAGATGTCTTACGCCTTTTGTCATGAACTTGATAATCATAGATTTGTTTAATATGTTTGGAAATGATACCTGAGCATGACACGATAGTTACCCGTAGTGGTACACTCTTGACAAGAAAACCTGACATGACCTGATAGTGGCCCGTCGTGGCGCACTCCTGACAAGAACACTTGACATGATAAACCTGACATGATATATCTGATAAGCTGTTGCGACGGCTACCTGACATGACATGACCTGTATAATAACATGGACACCGTGGGCGATTGTGCTTATACAAATAAACCAGTCCTGTCTTGCATCATGTCTAGGGAGGGAGCTCCTGAGTACCACGGTCAGGAGTACCTATTGAAATGGACTAAGGTTAATAACTAGATTAACACATTAGTCATGAAGAGATTTCCCAGCTACAGGCAATCCCGTTACCTGGGCGCACCTGGGATCTGTAGCCTGCCGTCAAGTAGGGCACATTTCCAGCACACTGTCATGTGTTGCACCTTTCAAGTTACTTAAGGGTACATGCGTTTCCTGGACGGTGTACCCACCGGAATTCAACCCCTAATTTCGACCTGGGTAACCTGGATGGACTGCAGGGCTTGTGGCTGTGGAAGATTCTCACTGCATCTTGTTAGTAATTAGGCTTGTGACAACCCTAGTTAGTTAAAGTATCAAGCCGTAGTTCTTGCTTGGCCGTGAAGTGATTGGATGGAGTCTAACCTGTCTAGCCTTGTCCTGATCCTGTTCCAGACTACTGCATGACCAGAATGCTTGTATTTATTTTACCGATAAATGGTGAGAATTCCAAGTTCTGTTCAGACGAAGGGTTACAACCCCGGTCCTTGTTTGGTTTACGGGTTGTAACCTGGTTATCTGAATAGTTCCATGGTTATCTCGTCGTATATCATCCTGATGTATTTTCTTTATTTCCAGTTCTTACTTTTATTTATACTCTTGTGCTGATTGCTGGTTTTAGTTCCTAAGTGAAGCTTCCTTTATGGCACTTGCTCTTTCTGGGGTCTGATCCAGCTGGTTTTGTATGGCCAGATTTCGGAGCAGCTCCAGAGGATCTACCGACCTTCCAGCCAGATGGTGGCCACTAGACGGAACCCTGGCAACGTGTGGGTTTATTTTTGATCTCCCACTTTATTTTAAAAATATTCTTTTGAGGCATTTAGCCGACGAGCACCTGTTTAGCTTGATTGTACTTTACTTACTGTCTGCCTACGGGCTGTAACATGATTGACAGATCCTAGGGTTGATCATGTATGACTAAACTCTTGCTAGTCCTCACATTTTGTAACGACTAGCTTCATGATCAGCTAAATATGTAATATTTGGGATGCCTTATTATTGTATATTTAATGATCATACATCTTGTAACATTTACTTACTTGCTTGTGATTGAGACACTAGGCTTGTTCATGATCATAGGAGACTGTTGGCTTGTAGTAAACCCTCATGTATCTAGACAGCCGTGACCGTATAGCGAGATGGAATCCATTTCAATATACGTAGCTGGCTATGTCTGCCCCCGCTCTCCAGTATTCTGGTTCTGGGGCGTGACATGGTTTAAGTGGTGGCCCATACAGGTCTTGTAAATCAAGATATGTGAGGGTTTACCGAATAGATGTCTCAATCAGTATTCGTCCTTGACCTCTGCTCGTATCTTCTGAATTCCTGGATTCTTGTCCTGATCATATGCTTGTATCGTTGATCTGTCCTGGTCCTTCCTTATTGTTTCCTATGTCGTCTTCTTCAGCGGCATTGTTCGTGGTCCTACCGACCAGCAAGGTGGAGCACCTCCCGCGGACCAGCAACAACCCGGAGATCAAGCCCAGCATTCCGGAGTAGCCTCCAGAGTCGTGCCTTCTGATGGAGAGCCACCAGTCCAGCCATTCCAGCCTGCCGAGCCTGATGATGGCACATTAGTAGGACTCGTCAGGACCTTGATAGCTTCTCAAGATCGTCGTGGAGATGCCTTGCAGCAGGCAGTGGCGGATGCTTTGACCCGGGGTGGTCATCAGGGCAACAGCTTCAAGCGCTTGAACCCTCCATTTTTCGACGGTAGTGAAGATGCTGTCGCAGCAGATGCATGGCTTCAGGATACTGAAGTGATTCTCGACGCAGCCAAGACTCCAGAGAACGAGAAGGTGGCTGTTGTGCGCCTGCAGTTGTTAGATCTTGCCCGCAGCTGGAGGGCAGCGCAGGCCGTTGGATTAGCAACACCCATTGCTTGGGCAGTATTCAGAGAGAGATTCCAGACCAAGTATTTTGATGCCGTGGCTCGGTATGATCTGCAGACCAGGTTCACCAATCTGAAGCAAGGAGGCAGGACGGTCGATGGATATGCAGCCGAGTTTTCGAGACTCAGTCGGTTTGCTCCTACCTTGGTGGCAACCGAGTATGATAGAGCCTAGCGATTCCAGCAGGGGCTTCACCTGGAGATTTTGTTGGCAGTTGAACAGTTTGAGCATCAGACTTTTGATGCAGTCTTGAGAGCAGCCCGGAGGCATGAGTATACCTCCCAGAGGATTGTGGATAGGACCGGAGGTCGGAAGAGATCTCACGGCCAGATGAATCAGTCTTCAGCACCAGTCCCGGCAGCCAGGGCCTTGACTATTGGAGCTCCGAGGCGAGCGACCTCAGTAATGTCGGTTCAGCATTCCACCCCGACATACCCTCAGCAGTAGCAGAAGCAGAAGCAGTCTTCCGCAGTGGGATGTTCTCATTGTGGGAAGCCAGGCCATATAGTGGCAGAGTGTCGTAGGGCACAGGGATTGTGTCTGGTTTGTGGAGCACCAGACCATAGGGTTGGATCCTGCCCGAACAGGGGTGGTTCATCATCGTCCAACCTTTCTAGCTCTTCGGTGAGGGGATCTACCCCAGTTCCAGTCCAGCAGCAGCAGCAGTATCCATTGTCGAGGCCCTTGCCACCTCAGTCCTAGATGTTCCAGTAGCAGAACCCCCAGCAGCATGTTCAAGCCCAAGCCTTGAGTCAGAGCAGGCAGCGAAGATTCCAGCAGAGGGGACCAGCACCCCGAGGGCACGGTCAGGCTATGGTGATGACCGCAGAGGAAGGATTGGCACCAGGTGAGGTAGTGGCAGGTACTATTCTCGTCAACTCATTTCCAGCTTCAGCTTTATTTGATTCTGGTGCATCACATTCTTTTATGTCTGCACGATTCGCGACACGGATAGGATTGGAGCCCGAGTCATTATCAGTAAGGCTCAATATACTTACTGGTAACGAACTTGTGGGAGTAGATAGAGTGTTTTTCTCGTGTCGGATCGTAGTTAGCGGTAGAGAATTCCCCGCTAGATTGATAGAATTCCCGATGGCCGATTATGATGTGGTCCTAGGGATGGATTGGTTGAGGAACCAGTATGCTAGAATAGACTGCCACATTGGTAGGGTTGTTTTTAGCATTCCAGGCGAGCCAGAGTTTTCCTTTTCCCGAGGTACAGTTGAGCCTTCTCCTCCAGTATTGCGGATGGCAGTAGCAGCAGTGCAGTTGCCCAGGATAGTCGAGGAGTTTCCAGATGTTTTCCCAAAAGAGCTACCAGGTATGCCTCCAGAGCGGAAGATCGAGTTCACCATAGACTTGATTTCCGGGACAACCCCAGTGTCAGAGAGAGTCTACAGGATGGCGCCGTCAGAATTGGAGATCTTGTACAAGATGATTGAAGAACTTCGAGCCAAGGGATTTATTCGTGCTAGTGGATCGCCTTGGGGAGCCCCGATGCTTCTTGTGAAAAAGAAGGATGGTACGTCCAGGTTATGTGTTGATTATCGTACCTTGAACTCAGTGACAATCAAGAACAGATACCCTCTTCCGAGGATAGATGACTTGTTTGATCAACACAAGGGGGCTTCAGTATTCTCGAAGATTGATTTGTGCTCAGGTTATCATCAGATCAGAGTCAGAGAGCAGGACATCCCGAAGACAGCTTTTAGATCGAGATATGGGCATTGGGAGTTCCTTGTTATGCCCTTTGGAGCAACCAATACGCCGGCAGTATTCATGGACCTCATGAATCGCATCTTCATGCCATACTTGGATCAGTTTGTGATTGTGTTCTTGGATGACATCCTGGTCTACAGCAAGAGTGATGCGGAGCATGAGCAGCATCTCCGTGTGGTTCTTCAGATTCTCAGGGAGCACCAGTTATATGCCAAGTTCAGTAAATACGAGTTCTGGCTTGATCGCATTTCGTACTTGGGTCATATCATCACCAGAGGAGGAGTAGAAGTTGATCCCCAGAAGATTATGGCTATTGAGTCGTGGCCGGTGCCCAGCACAGTTGCAGAAGTTCGCAGTTTCCTTGGATTGGCCGGCTATTACCGGCGGTTTGTATCAGATTTTGCTCGGATATCAGCGCCATTGACCCAGTTGACTCGTAAGGATGCGCAGTTTGCTTGGACAGCGGAGTCTCAGAGTTCTTTTGAGCAATTGAAGCGAGGCCTGATAACAGCTCCTATTCTCACACTTCCAGATGGGACCGGAGGATTCTCAGTGTACTGTGATGCTTCAGACAGAGGTTTAGGATGTGTTCTGATGCAGCATGGGAAGGTAATAGCTTATGCGTCACGACAACTTCGTGATCATGAGAGGAATTATCCAACCCATGACTTGGAGCTGGCAGCAGTGGTGTTTGCACTTAAGTTGTGGAGGCACTACTTGTATGGGGACAGGGTAGAGATTTTCACCGATCACAAGAGCCTGAAGTATGTTTTCACCCAGAAGGATCTTAACATGCGTCAGAGAAGATGGCTGGAGCTTCTTATGGATTATGATGTCAACCTGCAGTATCATCCTGGGAAGGCCAACGTCGTAGCAGATGTATTGAGCAGGAGAGCAGGAGTTTATTTCCTAACAGCGCAACCAAAGCTATTAGCAGATCTTCAGAAGATGGGTATTGAAGTTGTTCTCCCTTCCAGTGTGGCATTGATGGCCAGTATGCAGGTTCAATCCACTATAGTCGAGAGGATTCGAATGGTGCAGTCAGCAGATTCCAAGCTTCAGCGACTCAGAGCAGAGTGTGAGGCAGGACGAAGACCAGAGTTGTACATTCATGAGGATGGTACACTTCGACATGGTAAGCGTCTTTGTGTGCCCAGTGGAGAAATCAGACAGAAGATCATGGCAGAGGCGCACAGTTCTCAGTATTCCATCCATCCTGGCAGTACGAAGATGTACCGAGATATCCGTCAGCACTTCTGGTGGAATGGCATGAAGCGGAAGATAGCTCAGTTTGTCTCTCGGTGTTTGGTTTGCCAACAAGTTAAAGCTGAACATCAGAGACCGGCTGGAGTTCTTCAGCCTTTGCCGATTCCAGAATGGAAGTGGGAGCATGTGACCATGGATTTCATGACTGGATTACCTAGATCCCCAGCTGGCAGAGATGCTATCTGGGTTATAGTTGATCGGCTCACGAAGGTAGCTCACTTCCTTCCGTTCAGAGTTGGTCAGTTGACGGCTCAGTTAGCAGAGATATATCTCCGGCAGATTGTCAGATTGCACGGAGTGCCAGTCAGTATCACTTCGGACCGAGATTCAAGATTTACGTCACACTTTTGGCGTAGCCTGCAGGAGAGTTTGGGAACTCGTCTCCAGTTCAGTTCAGCGTATCATCTGCAGACAGATGGTCAGTCACAGCGTACGATCCAGACTCTTGAAGACATGTTGCGGTCTTGCACACTTGACTTCGGTGGTTCATGGGAAGATCACTTACACCTGGTAGAATTCTCGTACAACAACAGTTTCCAGGCCAGTATCCAGATGGCACCGTTCGAGGTACTATATGGTAGGAAGTGCAGATCCCCGTTAGCCTGGGATGATGTTGGAGAGAGACAGATGCTTGGTCCAGAAATGATTGCTCAGACAGTTGAAGTGGTCAGAAGGGTCAGAGATCATCTTCGAGTTGCCCAAAATCGTCAGTGCCATTGGGCCGATTCTCATCGGCACCCTCTCGAGTTTTCGGTCGGTAACCATGTATTCTTGAGGATTTTGCCTAACCGTGGCGTCATTCGTTTCGGCGTGCGGGAAAAGCTTAGTCCTAGGTATATAGGGCCATTTGACATTCTGGAGCGGGTAGGAGATGTGTCCTATCGTCTCGCTCTTCCGCCGTCGCTAAGCGAGGTGCATGACGTATTCCATGTATCCCAATTACGACGGTATATCCCGGACCCGAGCCACATCCTAGATCATTCGGAATTGGTTGTTGGTACCAACCTTTCGTATGAGGAGAGGCCCGTGTCTATATTGGACCAGAGAGAGAAGATCCTCAAGAACAAGACTATCAAGTTAGTCCGAGTTGCTTGGGGTCATCACTCTTTGGGGGAGTCAACATGGGAGCGTGAGGATGATATCCGATCACGTTATCCCGACTTATTTGACTCGTGAGGTATAATGTCTTTCTTATGCCTTATGCCTTCGATTCCTTGCTTGCATGATTGATTGATTGTCTAGTATAGCTTGCTTGTTATTAGTATAGCTTGTCATTGCTCCTCTAGCCTCTTGATTAAATTCCGAGGACGGAATTCTTTTAAGGTGGGTAGAGTTGTAATACATGTTGTCCGTATTACGTATTTTTGGAATACGTGTACGTATTTTATTTTGTATTACATGATTTCTTGTTTAGCTTGCATCTTGGCTTGGTTATTTCTTGGCTTGGTTCGGTTTTCTTTGGTCTATCATGAACCATGGATGAACCCCCTACCTACCACCACCTTTGATATTTATTGCCATTTCTTCTTTCTCTCTCTTCATTACTCATCTTCTTCTTCCTCATTTACTTCTTAGCTACCAGAGAGAGAAGAGAGAGGTCTAGGCAAGTGCAACTTGCTTCATGGAGGAACTCCAATTTTATTGCTTCATTCTCTTCCTTACAGTATTTTGACTAGCTTTAGAACTTGGCATTTTCACTTTCCATGGCTAGATTCTTGTAGATCTATATTTACTTTATTTTCAGATTTTTGGGTTTTGATCTACTTAATCTTGTTATTTCCTAGTTTTGATGGTTCCATGTTGTAGAGAATCTCGTTCTACCCCATTTTGACCTATAGAAGTTCGGATTTGGGCTCCGGATGATAGAGTTATGCAGCTTGGAAGACATGGCTTATGGTGTACTTCTTCTCGGAAATTTGGAGAAGAAGCACAGTTCCGACCCGCATGATAGCACTTGACCGCATGAATATTCATGCGGCAAGTCAGCTTCGAAACCGCATGCACTATCAACTGGACTTGACCGCATGACAAGTTCATGCGGCAAGTATTTAGTTCGGCCGCATGGGGCCCTTCTTCCCGAACCGCATATGCACCCTTGCTCCCAGCCGCATAGGTATTGCTCCCCGCTGCTGCATGGGACTTCGCCCATCCCGAGCCGCATGACCTCTAATACTCGCGAGCCGCATAGACCGCAGTCTCCCGCTGCCGCATGAGGACCCGAGTCCTCTCAGCCGCATGACTGACTGATCCTGAGCCGCATAGATCCTGATTCCCTTCAGCCGCATGAGACCCCTCCATTCCTGACCACATAAGCTCCTGCAGCCGCATGTGTCGCACGCCCGCACTGCCTTGAGACCGACCTTTTCGAGCCGTATGAACTCGGATTTCGGGCCGCATGAACCCATATCCATTCAGCCGCATGGGCTGTTCTCTTCCAGCCGCATGTGATCATTCCTGACCGCATAGGCCTTAGCCGCATGGCTCTTCTATAGCCCTGAATATTGATATTTTATTAGATATTTTACGTCCATTTTATATCCTTACGCCTTTTGTCATGAACTTGATAATCATGGATTTGTTTAATATGTTTGGAAATAATACCTGAGCATGACACGATAGTGACCCGTAGTGGTGCACTCTTGACAAGAAAACCTGACATGACCTGATAGTGGCCCGTCGTGGTGCACTCCTGACAAGAACACTTGACATGATAAACCTGACATGATATATCTAATAAGCTGTTGTGACGGCTACCTGACATGATATGACCTGTATAATAACATGGACACCGTGGGCGATTGTGCTTATACAAATAAACCAGTCCTGTCTTGCATCATGTCTAGGGAGGAAGCTCCTGAGTACCACGGTCAGGAGTACCTATTGAAATGGACTAAGGTTAATAACTAGATTAACGTATTAGTCATGAAGAGATTTCCCAGCTACAGGCAATCCCGTTACCTGGGCGCACCTGGGATCTGTAGCCTGCCGTCGAGTAGGGCACATTTCCAGCACACTGTCATGTGTTGCACCTTTCAAGCTACTTAAGGGTACATGCATTTCCTGGACGGTGTACCCACCGGAATTCAACCCCTAATTTCGACCTGGGTAACCTGGATGGACTGCAGGGCTTGTGGCTGTGGAAGATTCTCACTGCATCTTGTTAGTAATTAGGCTTGTGACAACCCTAGTTAGTTAAAGTATCAAGCCGTAGTTTTTGCTTGGCCGTGAAGTGATTGGATGGAGTCTAACCTGTCTAGCCTTGTCCTGATCCTGTTTCAGACTACTGTATGACCAGAATGCTTGTATTTATTTTACCGATAAATGGTGAGAATTCCAAGTTCTGTTCAGACGAAGGGTTACAACCCCGGTCCTTGATTGGTTTACGGGTTGTAACCTGGTTATCTGAATAGTTCCATGGTTATCTCGTCGTATATCATCCTGATGTATTTTTTTTATTTCCAGTTCTTACTTTTATTTATACTCCTGTGCTGATTGCTGGTTTTAGTTCCTAAGTGAAGCTTCCTTTGTGGCACTTGCTCTTTCTGGGGTCTGACCCAGCTGGTTTTGTATGGCCAGATTTCGGAGCAGCTCCAGAGGATCTACCGACCTTCCAGCCAGATGGTGGCCACTAGACGGAACCCTGGTAACGAGTGGGTTTATTTTTGATCTCCCACTTTATTTTAAAAATATTCTTTTGAGGCGTTTAGTCGACGAGCACCTGTTTAGCTCGATTGCACTTTACTTACTGTCTGCCTACGGGCTGTAACATGATTGACAGATCCTAGGGTTGATCATGTATGACTAAACTCTTGCTAGTCCTCACATTTTGTAATGACTAGCTTCATGATCAGCTAAATATGTAATATTTGGGACGCCTTATTATTGTATATTTAATGATCATACATCTTGTAACATTTACTTACTTGCTTGTGATTGAGACACTAGGCTTGTTCATGACCATAGGAGACTGTTGGCTTGTAGTAAACCCTCATGTATCTAGACAGCCGTGACCGTATAGCGAGATGGAATCCATTTCAATATACGTAGCTGGCTATGTCTGCCCCCGCTCTCCAGTATTCTGGTTCTGGGGCGTGACATTACGTTCTCGTGCCCTAACTCTAGGGCGCGGGTCGTGACACCATTGGCCCCCTGCGCCATCGGCCCCTTGCGCCCTCGACCCTCCTGTGCCCTCGGCCTCCTGCGCCATCGGCCCCCTGCGCCTTTGGCCCCTGCGCCATTGGCCCCCTGCGCCATCGGCCCCCTGGCGCCTTCGGCCCTCCTGTGCCCTCGGCCTCCTGCGCCATCGGCCCCCTGCGCCCTTGGCCCCTGCGATATTGGCCCCCTGTGCCCTCGGCCCTCCTGCGCCCTCGGCCTTCTGCGCCCTCGGCCTCCTGTGCCCTCGGCCCCCTGCGCCCTTGGGCTGTCCCTTGACCTAGCATACCTTGTGCCATGGTGTCCCTTGGTTTTCCCTTGGTCCTTGTCTTCTCTTGTTAAATTGTGTTTTTCTGAGATTTCTTGCCCACAGCACGACTTGACTTGACCCCGCACGCCTTGACACGATTTTATGTATTTTAATCTATGGCTAGCATTTTTAGATTTTCGCAGTAACTTGTTGGGTGCTTGTAACTTATGGATTTTAACTTGTAACCTGTAACCTGTAATTAATCCCCTGTAACTGGATAACTTGATAGTGGCCCGCCGTGGCACACTCCTGACTTGACTTGGTAACCTGATAACTTAACTTAACTTGCCCCTGACACCGTGGGTGTTCTTTCTTGTTGCATGTGCAATCTACTTGTCTTGTCCTGCATCATGTCTAGGACGTGACTTCCTGGGTACCACGGCCAGGGATTCACACTAAATATGGATTAGGCTAATGATTAGATCAAACTATAGTTCATGGAGAATTTTCGGTCACAGGCAATCTCATTATCTGGGCGCTTTAATGGACTTGTAGCTTGCCGACGAGTAGAGCACATTTCCAGCACACTGTCATGTGTTGCACCTCTAAGTCACCTAAGGGTATATCGTCTCCTGGGCGATGTACCCAACCATACTCTTAACCCCGCGGAAGGATAACCAGATAGTCTGCAGGGCTTGGGACTGGGAAATTCTCACTTGCATCTTGTTAGTAATTAGGCTTGTGATAACCCTAGTTAGTTAAGTAGTAAGCCGTAGTAATTGCTTGGCCGTTTGTGAATGGATGGTGTCCAGCCCTGTCTAAGTCTTGTCTAGTCCCTATACCCTAGTACTCCTGTGTAACATTGTTTTACTTATCCTTAACAATAAATGAATAGAGACAAGGGCTATTCAGGCGAAGGGTTACAACCCCGGTCCTTGTTTGGTTACTGGTTGTAATCTGGCTCCCGGAATGGTTCCATGTCCCTAGTCGTTTATTGTCCTGCTGTACTTTATTACTTGCATTTTCTTCTATTTTTCTCATGTTCTGATATGCTGGCTTTGTTCTTATTTCGTGGCCTCCTTTGTGGCACTTGCTCTTTCTGGGGTTTGACCCAGCTGATTTTGTGTGGCCAGATTTCGGAGCAGCACCCGAGGATCTACCGCACCTCCAGCCCGATGGTGGTGACTAGAAGGAACCCGGGCTACGAATGGGTTTTCTATTTTATTTCGCTCACTCTATTGTAAATTTATTCTTTTGAGGCGTTTAGCCGACGAGCACCTGTTAGCTCGATGCATATTTACTTACTGTCTGCCTACGGGCTGTAACATGATTAACAAATCCTAGGGTTGATCATGTATGACTAAACTCTTGCTAGTCCTCGCATTTTGTACGGCTAGCTTCATGATCAACTGAATATGTAATATTTGGGACGCCTTTTATTGTATATTTGGCGGTCTAACATCTTGTAATTAAATTATTTGCTTGAGATTGAGACAATAGGCTTGACCTTAAGAGACCGTTGGCTTGTAGTAAACCCCCATATCTAGACAGCCGTGACCGTATAGCGAGGTGGATTTCATTTCAATATACGTAGCTGGCAATTAATATGCATTAGAATTTTATTTGAGGTAACTAAATATCGAGTGGAAAATCTTCTAAAGTGTTGGTGGTTTAAGAACCAAATAAATATATAAAATTTAGGGATGCAAATTTTTGGATAAAGGCAATGTTGACGTTACGATGATATTAGCTTTCAAGGATGACCAATTGTTGAAGAAAGAAACATTTACATATTTGATTAAGTTCTAAGATGATCATGAATACGAATTTAAGATGAGTTTCAATTCTACCATCAAAGAGATGAGATGGTTGAATTCAAATTTTTGAGAGAAATGACTAATAAGTATTTTAGAAAATTTGCAATTATGATGATAGAAGATTGAGTTATGAAGGTATACGAATAGTTTTCGAGATTTATCATTGAAGAAGGATTTTTGATACCTATGGATGCGTTGACCAACAAATACAAATCATAGTAAGGAGATTTTAACTTTCACTTGGGACAAATTGGTTGAAGGTTTAGAATTTTAGAGGAAATTATAACTTGGAGAGATATATAAGTGAGATAGTATAATAGAGATTATGGAATTCAAAATCTGAGACTATTGAAATTCTATGATGAAACAAAGGAAGTTAGAGTACATTCATAATCATAATTGTTTTGATAAATTTTTAAAGGGACGTAGAATGGAAGTAATTTTGGGAAGAACGAGTTATGATTACCGGAATATTGATGATATCAAAGGATTAAGGAGTTTATTACCTACTTATGAGGTTGACCCGTTTTAAGGTTATTGTTAAGATTGATTGAGCTTAGTCATTGATTGATTGTCATATACGTGATCGTAACCAAAAACCATTGAAAATTTTGTTCTAGTCATTCAAATGACTAATTGCCGATGAAATGTCTTCGCCTTCTCCTCAAATATTTTGATTGCCTGCTTGTCCAATATGGATATCGTACTTCTATTCGAATAAAAACCCCTTCTATCTTCTCCACCCTACCTACCCAAATTTTTCCTAAATTTCGAGGACGGAATTCTTTTAAGTTGGGTAGGATATAAACCCCCTAAAATTTCTACTACGATTTTTTTTAATTTTGTATTCATTTTTTATTTCGTATCTATACGTCGCACATGAGTCACTTTGTCGTATTTACGTAGCGTGCGAAATTCGCGTTTCGTAATTTCTCGACGAGTGCGAATATGTGTCGAGGTACATATTTTAGAAAAACATTTTTATTATAAAATTTTATTTTATAGGAAAAGTACATAGGATAAATATTTTAATTTCAAAAAGAGTTATTTTATTCGTCATTTAAAAATAAATATTGATTTGGAAAAGTTTGGTTTATATAAAATATATTCTGGATAATTGCGAAATAGGAGATTTGTTTATTTTGCTATGATTTAAGTATTTACCTTGATTTTCGAAATTAATTAATATTATATTTTAATATTTATGAAAAAGATATTTGGAATCTTGTTTTATTCAATATTTGTTTAAATATGGTAATTTAAATTACAAAAGATTTTATTGACTGTATTTAAAATATTTTAAATTAAGTATAGAATTAATTTGGATTGGAATTGATTTGGATTTAAATCGATTTAAATTAATAGGGGAATTATCTAATTGGGATTTAAATCATCCCAATCCCTATCCAACTGGGAATTCCCACATCCTATAAATAGGCAGGTACTCCTCCAATTTTCCATCCACAAATCGTGCACCGTGTCTGTGCCTTCCATCCACTATATTATTTTGTACAAATACATGATTTTTCCGTCCGACAAGCCGGACGTCCTCCTCGTGGCGGGACACACCCCGACACGACAACACCACTCTGTTTCGCCAACAACCACCATGCTTCTCCCTGCAAGCCATCACCACCACCACCATATTCCTGGTCGACTGTGTCTATGTCCGACAAAAATCACTGTATTGACCGTGTCCGGATCCCGTATCCACCCCATATTCCCCAACAGTACAGATTACAAACCGACTCGTCGCACCACCACCATGGTCGACCCGGCCTACCAACAACCACCGATCACCTGCCTACCATCCTCGCCACCGTCAACACCACCGCCAACATCCGAAAGAAGAATAAGGAGGAGGAATCCTCACCTGAGCACCCTGGCCGCGTCCACCGGTAAGTTTGCCGATCCCCTAGGACAGGGCTCCGCTCCGGGGAGCTCGTGCGCCGCCACGAACGGTTGCGCCAACTCTGGCCACTGTGCCCTCACGGCCACCGCCACGCGCAGGCGCACCTGTGTGCGCCGCCTCCAGATCGGCGGTTCCGCCGTGCCACTCCTCTTCGCCGTCCGACAAACAACCACCGTCCGGCTCCTCCGCCTTCCGCACATCCTCCGCGCCGTCGATTCGCCGCTCCTCGGCGAGCCCCACCGCCCGCAGATCCACGCCGACCATCCAGCGAACGCAGCCGTCGCCGAATATACGATCTCCAGACGCCACCTCCCCACCCGAGTCCACCGGATCTCGCGCAGCTCCGACCATCGCCGCGGCCTCGGACCGCTCTAGCGCCCGGAGCAGCGCCACCAGCACAGGCAGCCGCTGCTGCCGGCGCGCCCCTTCGCGAAGAGTGCTGTGCGCAGCTCCGATTTACGCCGCAGTCGAATCTTTCCAGTGCGCAGCCGACCACAGCCGCGCTCCACCCAGCGCCCACCGGCCAACCGCCTAAACCGCCGCCGGAGCCCTTTGGTAAACTCCCCGCCCTTTTTTTTCTTTTTCTCACTCCTCTCTCTTAGTTTCTCTCTCTCAATTATTGAGTTGGGGGAGGGTTGCCTTAAGGGTTAAGGTTTAATATAAATATTATCATTATCTATTATTATTACTATGATTATTATTATTATTTATGTTATATTATTTAATGTTATTATTATTGCTACTAGTATTATCATAGTATTATTATTATATTATATTTTTACAATTTATGGTATATTAAGCTTTATACCAAATAATCATTATTAGAATTTATATTAAGCTTTATACCAAATAAATAAATATAAGCATATTATATTTATTTTTTTTGGATTAAGTAGGGTGGTGATGTTTCCAATACAAGTAATTAGTTTTTACCTAAAACTATTTTTACTATTTACAAATATGTTGGAATTTAGTTAAATAGATATTTATTTTGGGTCTATAAGTACAACAGGCTCTTATTTTCAAATATATTCATACATTATTTAAAAAGTATGTTTATGCCTATTAAGCTTAAAATAGTTTTGTACTAAATATATATTTTTATTTGGATTCTCATATTAGTTTCAAGGATATAAATAAAGCTAAAATAGTTATAAATACTTTTCTAATAACTTATATTTTCTAATTAAGAAATTTATTCTTCTAAATCAAATTCCTACATAGTTAGATCGTTGCTCATCATGACTAATTATGCTTTTCTATTTTTCTCTCGCAAAATTTGTACCTCGCATACCAACCATGGCTAGTAGACACATCGGAACTTGTAGGATCATTGCACCACACCCGGCGACACACCAGGCAAGATACCTTGCCATTATACTGTTTATTTTTAGTTTGCATTTTATTACATATTATTGTTCATTTATTTCATGTTCTTACATTTACTGCCTGCTCAGTGATATTAGATGTACCTTGTTATTTATCCCTTAATTGCATATGGACCTAGAGTTAAGGGACTACCGTGGTAGTGTATTGTATATACCTTGACACCGTTGTACCACGAGGATGTGTGAGATGAGTAGCATGTAGAGGTTCTTGCGTGTGGGCTGATCCCCTATGTGCATGCGTTAGGACTAACTACTAATAGTTGCAGGTTAGGAGACTTAGCAGTTAGTAGAGAAACATGGTCGTGGATGCGACTTGGTAGGGACATTTGGGTGGGGAGGACAATACTTGACGTATGGGCTTCGATTGCACTTCCCTTGTAACCCGGAAGCTCCGCTGGAGATATGGGTAAAAGCCTCTCAGGTTGGCCACTGTCGTTTTTGAACGTCATGCTCTCGGTCACTGGTGCCCAAGTGGGGACTATACCAGATCTCATTTACAGCCAGGGGCCATGCGTCGAAGGATTGTATCTCAACTGCATGTTCACTTTAGTATGGTTAGATTATCTTATTGTGTCTTGTCACTTTCTTTGATTGTGGCATATTTTATATTCAGTATTATATGGCATATTGATGTATCTTGTTACGTCCCTCTGAGGACCTGGTTACCTCGTTAGGTGTGTGTTCTTGTCTTTCGTAGGTGTTCTAGCCGTGGCCATGATCGTCACTAATATCTCGAGGATGATTGCACTTCGATCGTCTTCGCTTCGCCCGCCAAACTCGTTTTATTTTCCTTGTACTTTTCCTTACTTGTTGGTAGTAGATTTGTCTCCGCCCAATGATTGTATACATGACAAATTCAAAGTTGCTTTTATATCATATTTATCTTTGTGGATGAGATTTAGTACCTTGGTTACTGCATTTTACAGCTTATGTATATATACGAGGGTCCATATACTTCGTATGTATACAGCTGGCATGATTACGTTTTAGTCCTATGTATTTTGGGACTGGGGCGTTACACCGGGGACCAGCAACCCGGAGATCAAGCCCAGCATTCCGGAGTAGCCTCCAGAGTTGTACCTCCAGGAGGAGAGCCCCCGGTTCAGCCCGTCCAGCCTGCAGAGCCTGACGATGGCACCTTGGTAGGTCTCATCAGGACCTTGATAGCTTCCCAGGATCGTAGAGGAGATATCTTACACCAGGTAGTGGCAGATGCTTTGACCAGAGGCGGTCATCCAGGGAATAGCGCGGCCAACAGCTTCAAGCGCTTGAACCCTCCATTCTTTGACGGCAGCGAAGATGCGATTGCCGCGGACGCTTGGCTTCAAGATACCGAGGTGATTCTGGAAGCAGCTAGAACACCTGAGAATGAGAAGGTGGCTATTGTACGGCTACAGTTGCTGGACTTGGCTCGCAGTTGGTGGGCGGCGCAAGCCATGGGATTAGTGGCACCCATTGCTTGGGCAGTGTTTAGAGAAAGATTCCAGACGAAGTATTTTGATGCTGTAGCTCGGTACGACCTACAGACGAGATTTACCAACTTGAAGCAAGGAGGCAGAACGATCGACAGTTATGCATCTAAATTTTCTAGACTCAGTAGGTTTGCCCCCACCTTGGTGGCGACCGAGTTTGATAGGGCCCAGCGGTTCCAACAGGGACTGCATTTGGAGATCTTGTTGGCAGTTGAGCAGTTCGAGAACCAGACGTTCGATGCGGTATTGAGAGTAGCCAGGAGGCATGAGTATACCTCACAGAGGATCATGGATAGGACCGGAGGTAGAAAGCGGTCCCATGGTCAGATGCACCAATCATCAGCTCCTGTCCGGCAGCTAGGAGTTTGACCATTAGAACTCCGAGGCGGGCGGCCTCAGTGACGTCGGTTCAGCATTCAACCCCGACGTACCCGCAGCAGCAGAAGCAGAAGCAGACTTCTGCGATGGGATGTTCTCATTATGGGAAGCCAGGCCAAGTAGTGGCGGACTGTCGTAGGGCACAAGGATTGTGCCTGGCTTGTGGAGCGGCAAATCACAAGATAGGAGCCTGCCCGAATAGGGTAGTTCATCCTCTTCCAACCTAACCAGTCCATCGGTTAGGGGACCAGCACCTATGCAGCAGCAGCAGTATCCGAGGCCCTTATTGCCTCAGGCCCAGGCGTTTCATCAGCAGAACCAGCAGCAGTATACCCAGGCTCAAGTGCAGAGTAGGCAGAGAGGTTTCCAGCAGAGGGGACCCGCAGCTAGAGGACAAGGTCAGGCAATGATGATGACTATGGAAGAAGAAGTTACACCAGGTGAGGTAGTGGCAGGTACTATTCTCGTCAACTCCTCTCCAGCATTGGTATTATTTGATTCTGGTGCATCGCATTCATTCATGTCTGTACGATTCGCGACACGGATAGGGTTGGAGCCAGAGTCATTATCAGTAAGGCTCAATATACTTACTGGTAATGGTCTTGTGGGAGTAGATCGAGTGTTTTCCTCGTGTCGGATCGTAGTTAGCGGTAGAGAGTTCCCCGCTAGATTTATAGAATTTCCAATGGCAGACTATGATGTATTCTTAGGCATGGATTGGTTGAGGAACCAGTATGTTAGGATAGACTGCCATGCTGGCAGGGTGGTCTTTAGTATCCCAGGCGAGCCAGAGTTTTTATTTTCTAGAGGCGCAGTGGAACCATCATTCCCAGTATTACGGATGGCGATAGCAGCAGTGCAGTTACCCAGGATAGTTGAAGAATTCCCAGATGTCTTCCCAGAGGAACTTCCAAAAATGTCGCCAGAGCGGGAGATCGATTTCATAATAGACTTGATCCCCGGAACTGCACCAGTATCAGAGCGAGTCTACAGGATGGCGCCTTCAGAGTTGGAGATTTTGTACAAGATGATTGAAGAACTCAGAACCAAGGGATTCATTCGTGCAAGTGGATCGCCTTGGGGAGCCCCGATGCTTCTTGTGAAAAGAAGGATGGTACGTCCAGATTATGTGTAGATTATCGTACATTGAACTCAGTGACAATCAAGAACAGATACCCTCTCCCGAGGATAGTTGACTTGTTTGATCAACTCAGAGAGGCTTCAGTGTTCTCGAAGATAGACTTACGGTCAGGATACCACCAGATCAGAGTCAGAGAGCAGGACATCCCGAAGACAGCGTTCAGATCTAGGTATTGGCATTGGGAGTTTCTTGTTATGCCCTTTGGAGCGAGCAATGCACCGGCTGTATTCATGGACCTCATGAATCGTATTTTCATGCCTTACTTGGATCAGTTCATGATCGTGTTCCTTGATGATATCCTGGTCTACAGTAAGAGCGAAGCAGAGCATGAGCAGCATCTCAGAATCGTCCTTCAGACGCTTAGAGAGCATCAGTTGTACGCCAAGTTTAGTAAATACGAGTTTTGGCTCGATCGTATTTCGTACTTGGGTCACATCATTACCCGAGGAGGAGTGGAAGTGGATCCTCAGAAGATTGTGGCTATCGAGTCATAGCCAGTACCTAGTTCATCGACAGAGGTTCGCAGCTTCCTTGGATTGGTCGGCTACTACCGGCGATTCGTTTCAGATTTTACAAGGATTTCGGCGCCGATGACCCAGTTGACCCGTAAGGATGTGCAGTTCGCTTGGACAGCAGAGTGTCAGGAATCATTTGAGAAGTTGAAGCGAGGTTTGATAACGGCTTCCATTCTCACACTTCCAGATGGGACCGGAGGATTCACAGTTTATTGCGACGCTTCAGGCAGAGAATTGGAGTGTGTCTTGATGCAGCATGGGAAGGTAATATCTTATGCATCACGTCAACTTCGTGATCATGAGAAGAATTACCCGACCCATAACTTGGAACTGGCAGCAGTAGTGTTCGCACTTAAGTTGTGGAGGCACTACTTGTACGGAGACAGAGTGGAGATATTTACTGATCACAAGAGCTTGAAGTATGTTTTCACCCAGAAGGACCTTAATATGCGGCAGAGAAGATGGCTTGAGCTACTGGTAGACTACGATATAGACTTATAGTATCACCCAGGGAAGGCCAACGTTGTGGCGGATGCATTGAGCAGGAGAGCCAGAATTTATTTCCTAACGGCGCAACCAGAATTATTGGCAGATCTTCAGAAGATGGAAATTGAAGTGGTTCTTCCTACCAATATGGCGTTGATGGCCAGTCTACAGTTCAGTCCAGCATAGTTGAGAGGGTTCGGATGATGCAATCTACAGATTCCAAGATTCAACGACTCAGAACAGAGTCTGAAGCAGGAAGAAGGCCAGAGTTGTGTATTCATGAAGATGGTACACTTCGGCACGGCACTCATCTTTGTGTACCCAGTGGAGATATCAGACAGGAAGTCATGGCAGAAGCTCACAGTTCACAGTATTCTATTCATCCCGGTGGTACGAAGATGTACCGTGATATTCGTCAGCATTTCTGGTGGAATGGCATAAAGAGGAAGATAGCCCGGTTTGTCTCTCGGTGTTTGGTTTGCCAGCAGGTTAAAGCTGAACATCAGAGGCCTGCTGGACTTCTTCAGCCCTTGCCGATTCCAGAATGGAAGTGGGAGCATGTGACCATGGATTTCGTGACTGGATTGCCTAGATCCCCAGCTGGTCGAGATGCTATTTGGGTTATAGTTGACCGGCTCACGAAGGTGGCGCACTTTCTTTCGTTCAGAGTAGGTCAGTCGATGGCTCAGCTAGCAGAGATGTACCTCAGGCAGATTGTCAGGCTTCACGGAGTGCCCGTCAGTATCACCTCGGACCGAGATTCAAGGTTTACGTCATACTTTTGGCGTAGCCTGCAAGAGAGTTGGAAACTCGTCTCCAGTTCAGTTCAGCATATCATCTGCAGACAGATGGCCAGTCAGAGCGCACCTTCCAGACTATTGAAGATATATTGATGTCTTGTACACTTGACTTCGGTGGTTCGTGGGAAGACCACCTGCACCTGGTGGTGTTCTCGTACAACAATAATTTCTAGGCCAGCATCCGGATGGCACCATTCGAGGCACTGTATGGCAGGAAGTACAGATCCCCGCTAGCATGGGATGATGTTGGAAAAAGGCAGATGCTTGGTCCAGAAATGATTGCCCAGACAGTCGAAGTGGTCAGAAGAGTCAGGGATCATCTTCGAGTTGCCCAAGACCGCCAGCGACATTGGGCCGATGCCCATCGGCGTCCCTTAGAATTTGCTATCGACGACCATGTATTCCTTAGGATATCGTCTAACCGTGGCGTCATTTGCTTTGGCGTGCGGGGAAAGCTTAGTCCTAGGTATATAGGGCCGTTCGATATCCTGGACCGAGTAGGAGATATATCCTATCGTCTTGCTCTTCCGCCGTCGCTAAGTGAGGTGCATGATGTATTCCATGTATCCCAATTACGATGGTATATCCCGGACCCGAGCCATATCCTAGACCATTCGGAATTGGTTGTTGGTACCAACCTTTCGAATGAGAAGCCCATGTCTATTTTGGACCGGTGGGAAAAGATACTCAAGAACAAGACTATTAGTTTAGTCCGTGTTGCTTGGGGTCATCACTCTCTAAGCAAGTCAACGTAGGAGCGTGAGGATGATATCCGATTGCGATATCCCTACTTGTTTGACTCGTAAGGTATAATGTCTTCCTTATGCCTTATGCTTTCCATCCCTTGCTTGCATATATGATTGTATGATTGAACTGCTTAGTGTAGTTGTGGGTGCTTAGTGTAGCTTGTCGTGGCATTCTCTAGCTCCTTGATTAAATTCCGAGGACGAAATTCTTTTAAGGAGGATAGAGTTGTCACCCCCGTTTCTCGTATTTCGTATTCATGCTCGTAGTTGGGTTTGCCATGTATTTTTAATTTTCTCGACTTGTGGAATTTTGGGTTTTCTCGTATTTTGGGTTTTGACTTGGCTCGGTTTTAGTTGGTTTGGTTTGGTTTGATTTGATATTAAACCCCATGGAACACTTTAGCCTATGCTCCACCCTCATTCCACCATACCCCACCCTCATTAATATCTCCAACAACATTCTCTCTCCTCATTACTCTTCCATTAATTTCCATCATCTTCTTCCTTCCTCCACACAACACTCCACCCATAGGCAAGTGCACCTTGCCAATAAATAAGCACCATATTTTATTTGTCCATTAGCTAGATTAGGCCATGGAGAACAATATTAGAACTTGGCATTTTGTGATTTTGAGTCTCCATTGTTCTAGATCTAAGTTTTTCTCTATTTTCGGATTTACATGCTTTTGATCTATATAAGTTGGATTGTTTGTGGGTTTTAATGTTCCTATGTTGGAGAGAATCGAATTTCACCCAAGATAGAACTTCACAAATCCGGATTTGGAGTTGTGATGACCAAGTTATGGTATTTTGAAGTTTTTGGAGCCATTGTTGTTCTTCCCCTCAGCTTGAGGAAGAAGAAGACCCCTCCAGCCGCGCTGTTTAGCGCCGGGCTGCTCCCCGCGTCGCGCTTTTAGCGCTGGTTGCTCCCTCGTGCCGCCCTCGCCCGCGCACGCTGGGCTGCGCGCTTGCTGGCCTGCGCCCGAGCGCGACCAGCCGACCGCGCTGCGCTCCTGCGCCCTCGGCCCCTGCGCCCTTGGCCCCAGCACCATCGGCCCCCTGCGCCATTGGTCCCGTGCGCCCTCGGCCCTCCTCTGCCTTCGGCCTCCGGCGCCATCGGCCCCCTGCGCCCTTGGCCCCTGCGCCATCGGCCCCCTGCATCATTGGCCCCCTGTACCATCGGCCCCCTGCGCCCTCGGCACTCCTGTGCCCTCGGCCTCCTATGCCATCGGCCCCCTGCGCCCTTGGCCCCTGCGCCATTGGCCTCTTGCGCCATCGGCCCCCTGCGCCCTCGCCCTCCTGTGCCCTCGGCCCTCCTGCGCCCTCGGCCTCCTGCGCCATCGGCCCCCTGTGTCCTCGACCCCCTGTGCCCTTGGACTGCTCCTTGACCTAGCACACCTTGTGCCATGGTGTCCCTTGGTTTTCCCTTGGTCCTTGTCTTCTCTTGTTAAATTATGTTTTCTGAGATTTCTTGCCTACAGCACGACTTGACTTGACCCGGCACCGCCTTGACACGATTTTCTGTATTTTAATCTATGGCTAGCATTCTCAGATTCTGGCAGTAACTTGTTCGGTGCTTGTAACTTATGGATTTTAACTTGCAACCTGCAACCTGTAATTAATCCCCTGTAACAAGATAACTTGATAGTGGCCCGCCGTGGCACACTCCTGACTTGACTTGACTTGGTAACCTGATAACTTAACTTGACTTGCCCCTGACACCGTGGGTATTCTTTCTTGTTGCATGTGCAATCTACTTGTCTTGTCCTGCATCATGTCTAGGACGTGACTCCCTGGGTACCACGGCCAGGGATCCACACTAAATATGGATTAGGCTAATGATTAGATCAAACTATAGTTCATGGAGAATTTTCGGTCACAGGCAATCTCGTTATCTGGGCGCTTTAATGGACTTGTAGCTTGCCGACGAGTAGAGCACATTTCCAGCACACTGTCATGTGTTGCACCTCTAAGTCACCTAAGGGTATATCGTCTTCTGGGCGATGTATCCAACCATACTCTTAACCCCGCGGAAGGATAACCAGATAGTCTGCAGGGCTTGGGACTGGGAAATTCTCACTTGCATCTTGTTAGTAATTAGGCTTGTGATAACCCTAGTTAGTTAAGTAGTAAGCCGTAGTATTTGCTTGGCCGCTTTTGAATGGATGGTGTCCAGCCCTGTCTAAGTCTTGTCTAGTCCCTATACCCTAGTACTCCTGTGTAAGATTGTTTTACTTATCCTTAACAATAAATGAATAGACAAGGGCTATTCAGGCGAAGGGTTACAACCGCGGTCCTTGTTTGGTTACGGGTTGCAATCTGGCTCCCGGAATGGTTCCATGTCCCTAGTCGTTTATTGTCCTGCTGTACTTTTATTACTTGCATTTTCTTCTATTTTTCTCTTCTGATATGCTGGCTTTGTTCTTATTTCGTGGCCTCCTTTGTGGCACTTGCTCTTTCTGGGGTTTGATCCAGCTGGTTTTGTGTGGCCAGATTTTGGAGCAGCACCCGAGGATCTACCGCACCTCCAGCCCGATGGTGGCGACAAGAAAGAACCCGGGCTACGAGTAGGTTTTCTATTTTGTTTCGCTCACTCTATTGTAAATTTATTCTTTTGAGGCGTTTAGCCGACGAGCACCTGTTAGCTCGATGCATATTTACTTACTGTCTGCCTACGGGCTGTAACATGATTAACAAATCATAGGGTTGATCATGTATGACTAAACTCTTGCTAGTCCTCGCATTTTGTACGACTAGCTTCATGATCAACTGAATATGTAATATTTGGGACGCCTTTTATTGTATATTTGGTGGTCTAACATCTTGTAATTATATTATTGCTTGAGATTGAGACAATAGGCTTGACCTTAAGAGACCGTTGGCTTGTAGTAAACCCCCATATCTAGACAGCCGTGACCGTATAGCGAAGTAGATTTCATTTCAATATACGTAGCTGGCTATGTAGGCCCCCGCTCTCCAGTATTCTGGTTCTGGGGCGTGACAGGGTGCTACAAAAGTTTGGGAGAAAAGTGCAAGGTAGAAGTGTCCTTTCCACAAGAATCTTCTTGTCGGAGGGAGTTTCATTAGGAATCATCCTTAATAGGTAAATTCCTATCTAATCATTCTCCTATGATTTTTAATAGTTTAGGAGCCCATAGGACTACCCATGGTTGTGTCCCTTTGTGTCAAGGTTAGAGGCCTATGGGAGACTCCTAGGAGAACTAGGAGTTGTGTGTGTATCCATGTGTGAGTGTGTATCCATATATGTATATATATATAATATATATAGTTTTTATTATTATTATATAATATATTTTTTTTTTTATTATATTATTATTATTATTATTATTATTATTATATATATATATATATATATATATATATATATATATATATATATATATATAAAATATATATATATATATATAGTCATGTGTGTGTGAGTGTCTATATATGATATAATATATATTTTATTATTATATATATATATAATATATATAATATATATATTATATATATATATATATAATATATATAATATAATAAAAATATATATATATATATATATATATATATATATATATAATATATATAGATATATATATATATATATATAATATATATATATATGTTCATGTGAGAGTGTGTCTATATGTTATATTTTCATGTGAGTGTGTGTGTCCATATATATATGTAACTATATGTGTGTGTGTGTGTGTGTGTGTGTGTGTGTGTGTGTGTGTGTGTGTGTGTGTGTGTGTAGATATGTGTGTGTGTGTGTGTGTGTGTGTGTGTGTGTGTGGTGTGTGTGGGTGTGGTAGATATGTTTGTGTGAGAGCTTAGAGAGGAAGAGAGTTGAGAGTTTAGAGAGTGAGAGGAGGAGAGTTTAGAGAGGAATGGAGAGATAGGAGAGTGGGATAGGGAGGGAGTGAAGGGGGCTGCAAGTGGCAGCCAACCCCACCCCCCCCCCCCCGCCATGGCTGTCCAAACAGGGACAGCAGCCTTGTTCTTTGGGGGCCCTGCTATGGGCAGGACCCCCCCTAAAAACTGAGCAGCAGTAGCAGCAGCTATAGCCCCCCTCCCTTAGCCCCATTTAACCCTCCACAAACCCCCTATATATATACCAATATATACCTACATATATGCTCATATATATAACCATATATATCCCCCTAAAATGGCCTATGAGTGGGTATGTGGAGTGAGATTAGAGTGTGTTAGAGTTGTGGGTGTGAATTAGAATTTAGTTAGAGGGTGAGTGAAGGGTGATTTGATATACGAGTGTCGAAACGTGTCCAAATTTGAAATAGGACTTATATGTAAAATAGACTTTGGGGGTCGGCTCCTAAGTAAAAATCGGGGTTTTGTTTGGGATTAGGAGAATGGTATCTCATGATATCATTGAGTATCTTCGATACTCAAGATAATGGGTAAATCAACAACACATACCGTAAGATGGACTGGATGTCCACCTTACCTTGGAAACTTGGTAGGTAATGTTAGTGTAGGTTAGTCCTACTACCCTAGGAAGCCGGGAGTGGAACTCCTAAGAGAAAGCTACTTGGCCTTAGTGTTAGAGTGGGAAGGGTAAACGGGATAAGTTGGGAACATCCATTTCTCAACATAGGGTTAAGTACTTTAAGATATAGCTAAAATTAGGATATTATGGTTGGTAATGGTTAGGAATAGTGGACTTGGACTAGTTTTGACCTTGGTTGACCACGGTTGACTATTTTGACCAAAAGTCAACCGAAAGTCCACCGTAGCCTAAAATTGACTAGAACTTGACCAAACTTGACCAGTTGACCCAAAGTCAACTGTTAGTCAACATTAGTCAAGTTTTGACCTAGAGTTGACCTAGGGTTGACCAGAGTTGACCAGTTGACCAAAAGTCAACTGTAAGTCAACTGTTGACTTAAATCGACCTAGTTTAATTTTGTTTGACTTATATTGATCCAATTTGACCTTGTTAGGCCTAATACGACTTAGATTGACCATGTATAATCTAGTTTGACCTTGTTTTGACTTAGTTTGACGTGTCTTGACCTAGTTTGACTCAGTATGACTTAATTTCACTTCTAAACCATATATTGATACAGTATTCCATCTATAGGTCCTCGAGGCACTATTCTTGGACGCAGTCGACTTATCCATCATATTACAGGCGAGTACATTCTCTGATAACTTTTCCAATTTATGATGATTGTTATAATTCATGTAATTAGTGTAGATATGCTTGTTCTTGACACATTGGTCACACGATTTGTATTTATGGATCACGACATGAGATGTTATTCCTTGTTATCTTGGTATATCTTGTGCAAGCCCCCATGTAGTTATTCTGCAGTATATGGATGCTGATTCTCGAGGAGACTTGCTCTCTTCTCGTAGAATCCTGCGTCGTAACGTGTCTTGTTTGGATCCACTCTACCAGTCGGGGACGGGGAGTACTAGTATAGGTGTGTGGTCATTATCCGCTTTGTTTATTCTTGTAGACCTTGTGAATGCCAATCCTACACTACACGTATGATTGGCTAGATCCTTAGACCTTGTGCAAGATCCAAGTCGGCCACATATCGAAGCTAGTACTCACACAATTAGATAGATGTTTCTTGATTCTTGTACATGCCATGATCAGTTTTACTTGCCTTATTCTAGCTCTAGATTTATGCTTACCATGCCATTATACTCATATGTACATTCTATGATTTCTTGTATATACTCTCTATTTACAGTCTTATAGCTTTTGTCATATCTTGTGAACTGTTGTTAGTTGATTAGCTCGTTCCATCATGACGGATATGTCGACAAATATTACAGATGACGGTGAGGAGGATTGTTGTACCTACTACGGTCCGGTTGACGTAGTGGGCTTAGACTTGGAGACCTTGGTTCCAGGGCTTAGCTCCGCCCGCCGAGCCTCTAGCTTAGTTTAGTTAGAGTAGACTTGGACTGGACCTTGTCTCCAGCTTGGTACTTATGTTTATGATATTATTATTGGGATTGTATAACTATATTACTTGTGTCTCTCTCGTTGTTGAGCTGGATATTGCACTTGTGGTTTATATCTATCTGGTTTTTCGTGCCATGATTCTTCCATCTAGATTGTGATTGAGTTTATCAGTATTTTATATTATATACCTCCGTACGGAGATGACAGGTTATTATATACTGTTTGTTAGCTAGCAGACCTACAGCGTTCTATGCCGTTTTTACGGTGTAGGCTGGGCGTTGTCACGCACTTATGCCCCTACCTAGGGTACGGGTCATGACAATGACTTATGCTATTAAGCGCGCTCACTAACATATGGTCTACTCAGAACCATGCATGATGGTCTGATCAACCAAGTATTCGTAACATCGTCTTTGAACCACGTATTCGTAACATCATCTTTGAACTCTTTATTGCTTTCGCCTTCACCTATTTTGTTAGGACGAAGGCACTTACACTAGAATTTCCTCTACCCACCTATCACTTATGACCATTGTCACTCAATGTGACTATATCTTCGTCTTAAACTTCTCGTCCTTTCCTCGACCCTACATTTATTATCACCACTCAAGTTACGAGTGAATCATTCTCGTAATCGTGCCCTCAACCCTACCTACTCCTAAATTTTGAGGACGAAATTCTTTTAAGTTGGGTAGGATATAAACCCCCTAAATTTCTACTATATATTTTTTAAAAAAATTTGGTATTTAGTTTTTACTATGTATTTGTACGTCGCATAGTCGTATTGTACGTCGCGTACGAATTTATCGTATTTAACGTCGCATACGAGTTCGCATTTTCGTATGTCTCGTCGAGTGCGAATATATGCGAGGTACATATTTTTGGAAAGCATATTTTAGTAAATGTATATCTCAAAGTAATAAGTGTAGATATTTTATTTATTTAAATATATTTTCTTTATTGCTTAAGTTGCTTAAAACATATTGAGATGTAAAATGGAATTTCCCAAAAAATTTATTGTATTTCGTTATAGAAAGGCTATTTAGTTACTGGTAATTTAGAAACTATTATTCTAGATTGATGTGAGGTACATGAATTTAATCATGTACATAAAATTGTATTTTCGAAATTATTTTAATATATTTATTATTTATGAAAATCATATTTGAAATATTTGTTTGAATTAACATTGGATTAAATATGTTAATTTAAATTAGAAAAAGATTTTATAGATTTCAATTAAATGAAGGATTATCGATATTTGATTTGGATTGACTCGGATAAATTTCTCATCAATTTAAATAATGAAGGAATTATCCTTGGGGATTTAATTCATCCCAAGCCATATCCAATTGGAGCTCCCACCCCCTATATAAGGAGACGCTTTTTTCCATCAATTTCCATAACCCACAGCTATTGTGCACCGTGTCTGTGTCCCGTATCCCTTTCTACTATCCATCTTTACAATTATAATTTTGTGCATGTCCGACATTCCCGGACACCCTCTCATCGTTGTGTCCGTCTCGTGTCTCTTGTCGCACAAGATACGACACCCCGACACAAACAATCAGAACACAACCAACCACCACCAGCACCATCATCAACACCTCCGCCACCTCCGTCTCCGTCTCGCCACCATCACCGCTGTCACCGCCCCGAACTCCCCAATCCGCAAAACCACAACCACCCACCATCAATCAAAGAAAAAGAGGATTTTATTACCTGCCCTGGTCGTCGTAACGCCTGGCCTCCGCCACTCCGTGCTCCGTGGTGGGCTGTGCCGTCCCTCGTATCAGAGTCGGGCCGCACCGTCCATTGTCCTCCGTGCGTAGCCCCGACTTCGTCACTGCCGCCCTCACTCGCCACCGCCTTCCGCCAAACCCCGACCGGAAAACCCCATCATCGCCGTGCGTCCGGCGAATGCCGCTCCTTGTAGGCGCCAGATCTGTTCAGTGGGCATCGCGCCGCTCCTCACTTCCCACCAGATCCGGAGCTCCGATCCCTGAGCGCTGCCTCCTTCCGGTGACGCACCGCCCGACGTGCTACCACCGTCCTCGTCGGCAAACTGCTTCCCCGCTCCTTCCGCCAGCCCGCGTCCGGAGCCGTCGCCGTCCTCCGTCCTCAGCCGTCGCGTGCGCGAATACCCTGCCGTCGCCACCGTACTGCAGCACCTGAGAACCACCGTCCAGTGTCGCCTCTGGTTTCAGACTCTTGCACATCAATCATGGCTAATGGACTGTTCGGGACTTTTCGGCTCATCACACCACACCAGGCGACATACCAGACAAGACACCTTGCCTTTACTGTTTAAATTTCCTACTCAATATCATGCATATTTTATTTATTTTCAAGTTGTTTCTTTCTAAATTATATGTAGATGCAAATTACTATATTTATGCAATTGGCTTAGAGTTAAGGGACTACCATCAAATTTAGTGTGTCTCATTGACTTGTCACGATTGTACACGAGTTGTGTGTGAGAGTTGTGAGTATCATATAGAGGTCACTTGCGTGTGGGCTGATCTCCCGTACTCATGTGTAGGAGTAACTGTCAATAGATGCATGTTAGAAGACTTGACAGTTATCTATTATAAAACAGTATGGTGGAAACGACACGTGTTTGTGTGTCATGGTTACAACACACGTATAGTATCATTTGGAGGGAGGGGACAGCTACTAGCGTAGGGGTTACATTTATTTTTACGTACATTTGGGAGATAGTGTCTCGGATGAGCGCTACGTGTTACTCGGCCGATAGTGTCTCGGATGAACGCTACTTGTTGGCCACTCTTTATTACTTGCTTGCGTGAATCCGTTACAGCCCCTGCATAGAACGTTGTCTTCTAAAGTGCATTCCACATAGAATGGTTAGGAACCTTTACTCATGCATATATTTTTTGTTGAGCTTTTATTATTCAGTTTATTGGCATGATATTATGTGTCTTGTTACGTCCCTCTGAGGACCTGGTGATCCCTCCAGGTGTGTGTTTCATGATTTTTTGCAGGCGCTCTAGCTAAGGCTATGTCTTCCTTCCTCGTGATGATTGCTCTTGGAATCGTCACTTGCTCACTCGACCAATTCTTTCTTTGTATATTTTTCCATATTAAATTTAGTTGGTAGTGGATCTGTCTCCGTCCAACGAATGTATACATGACAAACTCAAAGTTGATTTTATATCATTATTTATCTTTGTGGATGAGATTTAGTGTCGTGGCTTTCTACATTTACAGCTTATGTATACATACGAGCCCCTTTCATTTACTCGTATGTATCCAGCTGGCATGATACGTTTCTAGTCCTTCTATTCGTTACATTAACACAATTACTCAAGGACACAGACCAATTGTAAATCATCAAGCCATCACACTACGAAGAACCTATATTAAAATGAGAATCTACAAGGACCTGGACTAAAGAACCGAAAGTCTCCTTACTCCCAAGCTAATTGAGGCTGAAACAGAATCTATAATAGAAGTAAAATGATAGAGATGACATGTTAGGACCCTTCTCAAGATACAATCTGATAATCATACACGTCTATCCTAAATCATGATACTCAGAATCCTCGCCACGCCAGTAATCAAGGCTGCGATAAACGGTAGATTCCATAACTAGGTATGCACCTCTATAATCATATCGTTTGGAATCCTCGCCACGCCGACTAGTATAGCTGCGAGAAATCTTAAATCTCATGACCAAGATATGTACATCTGAAGTTAGGTCTCTACGTTTCCGCCACGCCCCTATTATTTCGTCAAATATGTTATCAGAAGATACCATAATTTCGGCCATAGAATTCATCTCGATATGAAAAATCAAAATCAGCGATAATGTAACAAAATTCAAATTCAATAATAAGGAACAAGGGCGAACAGAAACAAAAGGAAAGGATTTTAAATTGATGTTAAACTAAGATTCTCAAGGGTCGTCCCAGGAATCTCTCAAAAGTCCGAAGCAAAGAGATCAATATGGCACATAATAAGATATCGTCAAGGAAGGATAATTTATTTTGAAATGCAAGGAGAGTTGTCATGATAATCAAAAGATTGGAATTTTCCTAATATGTGATTGAGTAACTTCTATCATAACCTAGAATATATATCCTAACAACAGGCTCGTAATTAGTACTCTAAGTCGAGCACCATTACGAAATCGTATTAGTTGTGACTCAGACCTGCACGGGCCACCATAAAAACGTGCCATAACCCGTACCCTGTTTAGGGGCACGAGCACGTGGGTACGTCCAGCCTACGCCGCAGTATCGGCGGTAGAACGTGTAAAGGTCATCTAGAATATATAGAATCTAAGACACAATAATATAACCTGCCATCTCCGCACGGAGAAATATAATCACCACTCAATCACATAATCTTAGGAAGATAAGCACGATGATAAAAAAAGATAAAGATTAAGTAAATAGTCTGAAAAAGTGCGGAGCCACAATCACAAGTTCAGAATTTAAAGACATAACACATGATCCCAATTAAATACTACAAGTCTCAAAGTATCAAGCTGGAATATAGCCCAGACAAAATCTAGGTAAACTAGGTCACTACTGGCGGTGCGTCCTCTACGATCACCGGATCCACAGGCTGGTCCTGGTCATAGGCTCCATCTATGCCAAACCCATAGTAGGTCGAGCAATCTGCATCTAAATTCTCTGAAAAACAACAGGGGTTATCCTGTCAGGATATGAGCAAGTACAAACACAATAGTAGTTCCATGTGAATTGACAAATACTATAAGAGACAATTATAATGAAATACAAAATGAAATGTCAA
>JANAVB010021400.1:3591137-3603637 GCA_029216955.1 Iris pallida | reverse complement strand
TTAAAATAATATTTCTAAAAAGGAAGACATACCACGACGAAATGTTCTGTAATCGAATTGACCCACCGCACCACTTCGAGGCATGTTGCCTAGCCGCCTTGGCCTTCTCCGACTTCTTCTTGTACTTTGGCTCCTCGAATCGAGCCTTCATCGCATTCCATTGATCAGGGGTGATCCAACCTTGGATCGGCTTTCCGGCACGATCATGATCCTTCTGATCATTGATAGAGTCGCGGATCAGCTTGGCAGCGACGGCAGGAAACATCCCCTCGATAAGCTCGGCCCGTGCGGTGGATAGAAAAACATATCCTAGAAGAGTGCAAACCAAATATTTATCAGTTATATATAATATACAAAAATTATATGATTCATGTTAAAAGCAAAATATTTTAACCTTGAAGCGCGCAAACCAGAAGGCCTTTCTCTCGTCCGGAGCTCAGAGTAGTTAATCCAAGCACCACCATAATTATGTCTCAGCATGTGGCCTAGACGTCTCCGTACCTCTGGGGGACGATATCTATACAAACATAAAGAATTCATGACAAAAGTTAAATTATGATAAAAACAGAAAGAAAAAAATTATAAACCAAAACACCTACTTTGTACCGTCGGCCCAGATCTCCGTCCTCCTCTCCTCCGGAGGTGCGTACGCATCATCTGTATGATGCTGGTCGACCGTCGGCGCCGCCGCCTCGGCCGTCGCCGCAGCCTCCGCCATCTGCTCATCCGTCTCCATCATATCAGCAGTAGGAACGCTAGACGGGCGATCACTCTCAACAGGCCTGGAACTACTCGTCCCAGGAGATATGCCACGTGACATCGTCCCACCAGGCCCACCTACTGTCCGATATGTAGGAGTAATCGGCGACGAAAATCCAGAGCCGGTACCAGAATGAGGTACCGAAGGAAAACTCTGTCCTCTAGCAGTACCTGTAGGAAGTACCGGAGGAGAGTGACCTCGTTGTCAACTTCGGTACGCTCCGCGATGACCTGCCATACCTGATAACAGCATATGATAATACAACAAATAATAGATACTAGAAATATGAAAGTACAACAAATAATAGAGACTAGAAATATGAAAGTACAATAAATAATAGAGACTAGAAATATGAAAGTACAACAAAGACAAGATAATAACCAAGATAACATATGATGATGCATTCTACAATAAACATCTAAGTCCAGATAATATATTCTAGAAGAAACATCTAAGTTCAGATAAGTATATCTCTCTCAATCATCTTCAGAATAATCATCTTGTTCGTCTTCCTCGACCTCATCTTCCTCTTCCTCCATCTTCACTTTCATCTTCACCTTCGTTGGCTTCGTCTTCCTCTTCGAATAATTCTACATCTTCTACATTATGTGTCGTGTAATGCGTAACTTCCGTGGAGTCCACATCGACAATATTGGTTACAAGAGGTAGCTCGTCCTCCTGGTAAGCTTTTTCGTCAACATCAAAAGTATCTCTGGCTTTAGTCTTGCATACTACCCACCAGTCAGACTTTGTTGCTCCCCGTCTCGGATAAGCTGTGAAGTACACGAGCTGAGCCTGAGTTGCTAGGACAAACGGTTCGTAGCCTTGATATCTACGCTTGTAGTTTATATCCAAAAGACTATGCTTGTCAATTTTCCAACCTTGATTTTCAATCGATCGAACCATTCACACTTGAATAATACGATCTTTACAGGTTCTCTGCCATTATTATATGACAACTCCACAATCTCTCGCAAGATGCCAAAGAAATTATTTCTGGATCGACGTCTTTGTAGTTCGAAGACTTGATACACACAACTATTTTTCGTGGAATCAAGATCTAGGAAGCTGTCTCTGATCGAAGCATTTGTCGACTTAACCGAAAGCCATTGACACAGTAACTTGGCCATATTTTAATAAAAGTAATTGGTCCCTTGGCAAGAGTTCTAATTAATTCAATCTCGGGTGAAATTAGACGATCGACCTGAATATCAAAGAAGCGATAATAAGTTATTTATTGCAGTTGCATTAGAAGAGGCCAGTAATTACCGAGCTACTTACATATTCGCTCAACCAAGAAGGAAAATGACGTCTCATTTCTTGTTCTAATGCTTCGTCTGTTAGGTAGGGTCTAATCAGCCTCAACTCATCATTATATGTGCTGAAAAACAACGAAGCAACCGCCGATTAGTACAAATATTAGCTTATACTATTACATTGAGATGACGTAAACTCATCATCCTGAGTTACTTACCCCTCTAGCTTCTCCACTTCATCCTCCGCAATTGAGTAATACATACAACTGAGCAGCCCTTAGCTCTTCGTCATTCAAATATCTCTTCTTTATTTTCCCCGAAGGCTTTCCGGACGCATTGAATACTTTCAGTATTCCGTCATTAAATTCTTGATATCCGTCGTCGTTTCTCGGAGCCCTCGTTCTATTCGTAGCAACATGAGGTTTGAAATAGGAGGAGCAGAAATTTGTAATCTCCTCGAGAATATAGGCTTCACAAATAGAACCCTCGACCCGAGCCTTATTTTTCACCTTTCTTTTTAGGTGATTCAAATGTCCTCGAACGGGTACATCCATCGATATTCGACGGGTCCACCAATACGTGCCTCGTAGGAAAGATGAATCGGCAAATGCTCCATAGAGTCAAAGAATCCAGAGGGAACACCCTCTCTAGCTTGTACAGTGTAACCGTATATCCTTCTCTTGCTTTTCTAGACGTTCAACGAGTAATTTCTTAGAACAAAGGTCCATGAAGAATATGCTAAGCTCCGTCAATGGATCCCAAACTGCCTGCGGTAAGAATTCTCAAAATACAATCGGAATTAACCGCTCCATGAATACGTGACAATCATGGCTCTTCATACCTGTCAGTTTGTTCTCCTTGAGGTCGACGCATCTTCTCAAGTTCGAAACATACCCATCTGGAAATTTCAGACCTTGAATCCACCTATAAAGCCTCACTTTATCCTCCTTCTCCAGTGAGAAAATTGCCTTAGGCTGCTTCAACTTCCATTCCCGTCCTCTATCAAATGCAATACAGGACGTCTACATATTTCTTCCAAGTCCAATCTAGCCTTTGGATTGTCTTTCGTCTTCCCCTTTACGTCCATTACAGTATTAATTATGCTGTCAAACACATTCTTCTCGATATGCATGACATCAAGGTTATGTCTAATCAGATTGGTGCTCCAATATGGAAGATCCCAGAATATACTCCTCTTCGTCCAGTTATGAGTGCGACCAAATCCGTCACACTTGTAGCCCGTAGCAGGCTGCTCAATAGCTCTTGGTAAATCTTTACCTCTTCCCATATCGTGTATCCGGTCCACCTTGGCGGGGGATTAGCCTTCTCCACAACGCCAGCACGAAAAGCATTCATGTTCCTCCGGTACGGACGATCCTTCGGCAGGAATTGTCGATGACAATCGAAGAAGCACGGTTTACCTCCGTGTTTCAAACGGAAAGCCTTAGTGCTGTCCATGCAATACGGACATGAAAGACGACCATGCGTGCTCCATCCAGATAACCTTCCATAGGCCGAAAAGTCGTTGATGGTCCACATAAGTACTGCCCGCATCCAGAAATTTTGTTTTCTAGATACATCGTACGTGTTGGAACCTACTTCCCACAGCTGATTCAACTCATCAATCAACGGCTGTAAATACACATCGATGTTCCTTTTCGATTGTTCGGACCTGGGATAATAACGGTGAAAAACATATACGGAGTCTTCATGCATATCCAAGGCGGTAGATTGTATGGGGTGACGATCACAGGCCAACACGAATACTGGGATCCCGAAAGTCCGAATGGGGTAAAACGTCGGAGCAGAGACCCAATCTGATATTACGCGGATCAGAAGCAAAATCTGGATACTCTCGATCAAAGTGCTTCCATTCTTCTCCATCAGATGGGTGATCCAACACTCCTTCGGTATGTTCCCGCTTATGCCAACTCATGTTTTCTGCAGTTTCCTTCACCATAAACAACCGCTGCAACCGCGACGTCAACGGCAAGTAGTGCATCGAAGAGGTAGGCTTCCTGGTACCGACAGACTTTCCTCTACCACATGCCTTGTAGCGATCGACACCACAAAAATCTGCAGGCGTCTTCATCCTTGTTGCCTTTGTAGTACAACATGCACCCGTTGCGACAGGCATCGATTTTTTTGTATCCCATCCAGAGCGATCTAACCATCCTCTTAGACCGGTAGAAGTCTTTAGGCAACTTCGCACCCTCAGGCAATATTTCTATAAGCAACTCCATAAGACGGTTGTAGCAATCTTGCGACATGTTAAAATCGGACTTGATGCTCAACAATCTTGTAACCACCTCCAACGGTGAATGATCCTCACAACCAGGATATAATGGAGTCCTTGCATTCTCCAGCAACTCCATGAATTGTGCAGCATCGGTGTTCGGTGCCTCCTCAGGTGCATCATGATCATCCGGATCGAAACTAGGCCCGATCGCGTCGAAAACCATGTTCACCAACCCATCGTCGTAAGGAGCGTTGTTGTGGACATCCACATAAGGCTCGTACTCCGATGCTAAAGATACAAGTTCTCCGTGCTCGCTCCACTGATAGTAATTCGGCGTGAAACCCTTCGAGTATAAATGATACGTGACATCCACTTCTGGATGATATTTCAAGTTACAACATCTCACACACGGACACTTAATTTTGGTACCGTCCATGTACTGAGGGAACGCCTTGGCAAACTGCTGGAACTGGTGTACACCCTCTATGAATTCATCCCGCACACCGTACATGTCATCAGGATGACGGTTGTACATCCAAGTACGATTCCGCAGATAGTAATTCAGCTCCATAATTCTGTAAGATAGATACATCAAGGTAGTGAATGATATGCAATTGTCAGTTCATGCGGTCTACACTTTCCGCAGTATATGTACACATGACATTTTACGTTAAATGGTCAGAGATTATCTGTCATCTTCTTTTCGCATTGCTAACTTTTCTTTCGCGTGTTTGTACGTGCGGTGGTCAGAGATTATCATGGCGGTATATCACCCGTGTCTACAATATTTCATATAGGCTGAGTTGTAGAAGTAAAGTTTTAGGATATTAGTCTATATATTATGTATAGTCCAACCGAGCCAACTCTAAGCTAAACTAGTCCAACTTGGTCAAACTAGCCATTTCTAAGTTGTATAAGTCAAGGATATTAGTCTATATACTAGTATAAACTCTCCCTTCTCTCCAAATACCTGGTACTAGTTAACCCTCCCCCTTTCTTCCACTAGACACATACATACGTATACATGATGTATACAACCACACATACTCTTGTGACACTCCCTTTCAAACACAAACACACACATATATGTTCCCTTACACATGTTGCCATGTTACCTATAAAAATAGGAAACCCTTGTTGTCTAAAATAAGACACAATTGTACAAAGAGAACCATACTGTAGAACTCACACTTTAAGACAATAGATGAAGGAAGACTTGTATAGAGGATCGATAGGGTTGAGCAATGTCATTTTATTCTACAAAGAGAACCATACTGTAGAACTCATACTGTAGAACTCACACTTTAACACAATTCTACAAAGAGTTGTTATAGGGTGTTGAGCGATGTCATTTTATTCTTTTCTTCTTCTTCTTCTTGGGATTTTTGAGTATTGGATCTTGAGACATATATAGCTAGAACTTACGAAGAATGGAGTACCATACTTCAACAAATAGATATTGACTAATTGGTTCATATACTTGTTGTCTAAAATAAGTGTAGGAATGTTGCAAGGTGTAACAATGTATCAAACACTATATCGAAACCCAAACCCAATATGCAAATCAAAATTAATACGAAAATACACAAGTGTATGTAGGGGATTAAGTGTACAGAGGTGAAATACTATATAAGCATGCTTGGGGGTGTCCACGTGTCCAACAAATGAACACAAAGTGTCCAAAACCTCACGAACACACTGTATCAGTGAACACATGGTCGTAACGTGTCTCCGTGTCCATTTTGGACACGAAAACACCTCAATTAGGGTTAGGGTTTACCTTCAGTCTCCTCACGGTGGTGAAAGAGGAGGAGGAGGACAAGTTCGGTGGAGGAGGAGGGGATTAAATGTACAGAGGTAAAATACATATATGTATGCTTGCGGGTGTCCACGTGTCCAACAAATGGACACAAAGTGTCCAAAACCTCACGAACACACTGTATCAGTGAACACATGGTCGTAATGTGTCTCCGTGTCCATTTTGGACACGAAAAACACTCAATTAGGGTTAGGGTTTACCTTCGGTCTCCTCGCGGTGGTGGAGGAGGAGGATCTCGCGGTGGAGGAAGAGAAGGGGCTCGCGACGGAGAGGAGGAGGAGAAGGGGCTCGCCGGAGGGAGGAGAAGGAGCTCGCGGTGGAGGAGGATGATGAGCAGCGCCGGAGGAAAGGGGGTGGCTGCCGTCGAGGTCGGAGGAAGAGGGGCAGGAACAAAAAATTTGGGGAGAGGGAGAAATGAAAAGTGGAACCGAGGAAACCCTATTTAGCAGAAATTAGCGACGCCCGAAATACGTCGCAAAGCGTCGGTATTGGTTTAATATTCGGCGACGTTATAACCTTTGCGACGCTAAACGTCACTGAAATGATAAAACTAGCGACGTTTTCCGACAAATCAACGACGTTGGTTTTTATTAGACTATAGGTAGTCGTAATATGTCGCTGTATGTCGCTACCAGCGACGTATTGTGACGCTTAACTTTGGCGTCGCTAAAACCAAAATATTGGCGACGTTTTAAGTTGGCGTCGCTAATTACGTCGCTGATATGACTTATTTTGGTAGTGACTGCTGTTGTGCCTCATCGTCGGCTCTGTCGCCATCCGGCGACTCGCATGGCGGCGCGCAGTCACGGGGTTGCCACCCAGTGTGTCGGGGAGGGTGGCGTGTCAGTTGGGGTAATGGTTAGGGTTTGTTGTGTCTCCCCCCTCTCGATCTTTTTATATATATGGCTATTTTTAGCATGTTGGTTAAGGCTCGGGTTTGCCTTGGGTTTGACCACTGTATGGGCTGGGGCTTCCTGGTATTTGGGGGTGTGTGTGTATACATATATGTTTATATGTATATACATTAATAAATTTTTAATATATTTATATGCATATATAACTCAATATATATATATATATATATGTCTATAATTTATCTACTTATGTATCAATAGATATATATTCCTATATATGCATAAATGTTCAATAACACCAAAGACTCCTAATAATACGTTTTTCATGGACAGTGTCTAAACATAGAATCTATCTACACGATAATATATATTTTCCTGAGAACACAAGTAAACGATAATAAAGATATTATATTAATTATAGCATCAACAATAAATCCCTTCAAAGTGTCAATAAAAAAAATAATAATAATAATAATAATAATAATAATAATAATAACAAAATACAGTAACCAATAATAGGCATTGCATCACTTAAAATATGTCTACATGGTGTATTTGGTCTCACTACATGCCAACACGGGCTCTGGTTTGGTTTGGGTCCAGTTCGGACTAAATTGGTGCAGCAGGGTCTCCTACAAGTCAATAAATCTTAATAATAAATAATTAAATTATTTCTAGTGGTCATGTCACAACTTGGCTAATTTTATAGTTAGGACACACTTATGGCTTGGCCTTCCCTACCATAGCTAAAGCACTAGTGAAGGCACACAACTACACTATCTATGCCATGATTCCTAGTCACCTTGTACTCCAATTTCTAACTACGACTAAAGTCATCTACCATAATAATTAACTAATTAATTATTTATAACCTTCTAAAATTATCATTTAAATCAAATAAATAATAATAATTTTTTTTTGAAATTTCGGGAAGAGGAGTTACAAATCTACCCACCTTAAAATAATTTTCTCGAAATTCTAATTAATAACTATTCCTTAAAATTCCAAAAGAAAGTCTACTTTTACCTTAATCTCCTTCAATTTAATTCTCAAAAATAGTTTATATCCTTCTCCTAGACATTTTGTAACTACGAAACCTCGAGGACTTCTACCCACCTTAGGTCATACTACTCCTTCAAAGGTATGTCACTAAAACTTTATAACCTTCCATCTAGTTGCTAGAATCATTACACATAGATATTTAAGACATATGGCACTTATAATTCCCCCTATCTATTAAACAACCAACACTTATATAATCAAGCAATATTATACTATAATTTAAGAATTATTGATAAATTCTAGACAGCACGATCGTTCGTCACCCCAAAATAGGAAGAGACGAAAATCAATGGTTCGGAAGGCAAGAAGAATAATCGAGGACAAATATGAAATTTCAAGGACATAGAGAAATTTCTAGAGAATTTTCAAGGCATTGTGGATTAGGATTTCTAAGGTTTAGTCATAGTCGCAGGCTCGTATCAGCACTGTTACGTAACCGATACGATATGCTCTGACCTACATAGGCCACCCAAAAAAACTTGGCACGACCCGCACCCACTTTTCGGACGCGAGCTCGTGAGCAAGCCAGCTACGTATCGAGCGGACTCCAGCCCATTCGAATACGTAAATTTGTCTGACTATGGTATCACGTGCCTAATCATGGCAAGGCAGCCTATAACTCAATCTATAATAAGAATATAAAACATGAATGAACACTATGGGTCGGGTCTGTAGCCCACTAGCATACATGTCTGATTAGACTTCAAGAATTAACATGAGTCTATAAAGTAAGCTAACAAGCAGAGTATATCATGATAAGGAATGAAAGCACGAATGGATAATAAGCGTAATATCACTATACCTGGATCCTGCAAGTGTATCACAAATATCTACCATCCTGCTCTGCTAACTAACTCTATGCAATCACTAAACCTGAAGAGATCATCAGGTCCTCAGGGGACATAGCAAGATACATAAAAACATTCCTATTTAACAGTTCTATCATGCATAAGAATATAAATAGGCTATAAACATAAAACGAGATAAAAACTAACAATTGGCTACTGACAGGTGACTATGAACACGGATACGGGAAACAACTACACAAATGAACTCCTGGGAGAGAACTGGTGAACAAGAGATCAAAGGATATCAAACCCTCGTCCCGAGCGTGGACTCGATAGTTTGAACTAAACACTAACCCTCGCCCCAATGTGGACTCACAGGTTAGTTTACGACAAACACCCTTACCCTGAGTGTGGACTCGCAGGTGCAAACAGATCAAGACAAATACCCTCGTCCCGAGTGTGGACTCGCAGGTGCAAACGGAAAACCCTCCTCGATTGTGGACTCGCAGGTTGAGAAAACGAAACAGGAATTAGCAGTTCAGTTACACACACTCACTCCATGATACAATATGACTTAGTCAAGGTACATGTGATGACCCGGTACAATACAGTCAAGATACATCTAAGGACAACTCTCGTATAGTCTATAATGTCAAACTTTGGACAACGACGGTATAGACGGGACAATAACTAATATACATGATAAGAAAAGTATACCAATCAAACCAATCCAACTAATTGATGACATATAACTACTAGATAAAGAAATAATCATGCAGTAAACTGTAGAGGGAGGCAAGGTATACTTGCCTGGTAGTAGCACGAAAACCAACAATATACCGTCAACTGTAAGCCATAAAGTCCAAATCTCACAATTGTCTCTGAAAGATGAAATATACATTACCAACATTTTTAGAATAGTCAAATTAGCTAGATTGCCTGTCCATAAGTCCAATTCTGGACACAGGGGCAAAACGGTAATTTTGGGTCAAAACGATGTCCGCCGTTGGACCGCTTCGTACGAAAAGCTTGCAAAAGTCAATGGTCTCTAAATTTGTCAAACTACATATCTATGATTCGTTTTGATGATACAAACCCAACGGTATGTCAAATTTTGGATTCCGGTGGGCCGTACAAAAATTGTCCGTTGAGTCGGATCGTGGGGCCCGCAAAACGGCAATCTGATCAACTGTCTCAAAATTGGACCAAACTTACAGGACAAAAAAATGATACTGTATTGTTGGCATAGGTTTTGTCTCGATTTGACGAACGTTCACAAAGTAATTAGAAAATTTACAAAGAGGCTGATACGGTGAATTTTGATGGATAGTATCAAATTCGTCGCACACATGCAACCAATTTGAATTCCGTCAAAGCCCACACATCCGCGAAGTCGATACGCACCTTTTGATTTTGGTTCACGACCACGTCGCCTGTTTGGTGGGACGTTTGTCATATCGGAGAGTTTTCCTAAAGTTTACAGTTTTGAAAACTCTTTTTTCGTCAATTTGGGAAAATGATTTTTCGATGTTTGGTCGATGAAATTGACTTCGTAAACTGGGTTTCAATGCCCTACAGGTTGTCTAGGACTGTTTTTATTAGTTTTTGATGTTGTGTAATGATCTGATCTACATCTGGCTTCTGAAACAGGGATTTAATTCCTAAAAATGTTCTGTTTGGACATGTTTTTCGTCAATGTTTTGATTTGAATTCATGTTGAATCATGTTCATTCTAATTCAATTAACTGATAAATATTGAGAGGGTCAGGTTGGGATTGTACCTGCAAAATCGGTTCGATAAACGGTAAACCGTGGTGTCGAATCTGGCCACAAACAGAGCTCCGCCGCTGTCTCTGCTGTGACTGTTGTTGTGCCTTGCCGTAGGCTCTGTCGTCGTTCGGCGACTCGTACGGTAGCACGAGGTCGCGGGGTGGCCGCCCAGGGTGTCGGGAAGGGTGGTGCGCTGTTAGTTGGGGTAATGGTTAGTGTCATGACCCGCAACCAGTGTAAGGACACGAGAAGTGGGTACGTCTACCCTATGCCACAGTATCGGCGGTAGAACGCTGTTCTAGGTCGCTAACTAAACAAATCACGCAAACATATATAATGTACCTGTCACAATCTCAACTCCGAATGGAGGACAAGTATAATATGTTAATACTCAATCACAATCTAAGCACGATAAGATAACACAGAAGTCTAACAACTATATTAAACTCAAACACAACAACTTAAATAAACTTCTAAAGTAACAACATCTCAACAATCTCAAATACAACTCAAACTCCACTTAATACAAAACAAGTTCTAAAAGAAAACTAAACCATAAACCAGCAATCTACTCCAAGCTCTACTGGTGCTCTAGGCTAGCTGTAAATCTCTATATTACCTGTAATATTTTCAACAGGTCCAATCAGGACAGGAACGAGCACAATACATCTCACGCAGTTCATATCATGGCAAGAAATATAAAGCATGCAAAAGAGTAAGGTATATGAACTGTAAGAAGATGTACAGGAAAATAAGAGAGATACTTGTAAACTGAAAATATGTACGATAAGTAAGAACTGTAAGTGACTAGTATTCAGATCACAAGATGGTTATGTAAACACACGATGTTGCACACGAGTAATCTACAGAGGTTGGATACGAGTAACTACGATTGATCAGATAACCACTTCTACTCCCCCGTCCCCAATCAATACACAACGATCCAGTCAAGTTATGTTATTGCACACAAAGTATACTTTGTACACGATGATCATGTGAGCACATGAGAGTACACAATTTTTACTCGAATAACACGAATATAAGGAGTACACGATGCCCATGATAAAGTACACAAATACGAAATATCGTATCCGCTAAGGGGATAACATCGCATAAAAAGATCCATATAGTACCAATATGTGATAATAAGTATCAGCATCAAGTAAATTGGTCTAGAGCAAGAATATAGATCCTAACAATATGAAAGGATCAGAGAATGTACTCGCCTGATACCCTGCACAGCTGATATGAAAAGATGGCCAACTTGAGTCACAGAGTCCTAGTTAGAGCAACACAGGTTATAAAGAGTTTAATTTATATGGTAATTAAAACTATAATGCAATCTACATGAGTCTAAGTCAATCTAGGTCAAAGTCAACTCTTGGTCAACTCTGGTCAACAATCTAGTCAAACTAGGACAACTAGTCTAATGTGGTCAAACTAGCTAGGGTTTGGTCAACAATGGTCAAACTAGTCTAGGTTAGTCAATTCTAGGTCTAAATAATCTATGACCTAAACAATCAAGTATACTAATACCATTGCTATCTAACACATAGCCTAAATCAAGGCCCATAGCTAACAAGGCACACAAACATAGTTATAAATATACATTATAATATCACATATCCTTACCCATATAGTACCACCCTAACACTTACATATAGATATCACATATCAAGTATACATATCCTTACTATGAGGCATAATCTATATCTATATACTCTCATAATATATAGATACTATATAACCCAAAAAATATATACCTATCTATATAACTCTTCCATAATCTAACATCACTTACTCAAACTCAAATAGTTAGACACTAACCCACTAACACTAGGATATCATATCAACCATGGTCATATTGACATCCCAATACCAATTGGTTGGAATCCAATACCTTAACTTGGGTAAACCTATACCTTACCTTGGTATATTGATACTACCTTGGT
>JANAVB010021400.1:3404752-3591124 GCA_029216955.1 Iris pallida | reverse complement strand
CGTAGGCGTCATTCGTTCGGCGTGCGGGAAAAGCTTAGTCCTAGGTAGATAGGCCATTTGACATTCTGGAGCGGTAGGAGATGTCCTATCGTCTCGCTCTTCCGCCGTCGCTAAGCGAGGTGCTGACGTTTCCATGTATCCCAATTACGACGGTATATCCCGGACCCGAGCACATCCTAGATCATTCGGAATTGGTTGTTGGTACCAACCTTTCGTATGAGGAGAGGCCCGTGTCTATATTGGACCAGGAGAGAATCCTCAAGAACAAGACTATCAAGTTAGTCCGAGTTGCTTGGGGTCATCACTCTTTGGGGGAGTCAACATGGGAGCGTGAGGATGATATCCGATCACGTTATCCCGACTTATTTGACTCGTGAGGTATAATGTCTTTCTTATGCCTTATGCCTTCGATTCCTTGCTTGCATGATTGATTGATTGTCTAGTATAGCTTGCTTGTTATTAGTATAGCTTGTCATTGCTCCTCTAGCCTCTTGATTAAATTCCGAGGACGGAATTCTTTTAAGGTGGGTAGAGTTGTAATACATGTTGTCCGTATTACGTATTTTTGGAATACGTGTACGTATTTATTTTGTATTACATGATTTCTTGTTTAGCTTGCATCTTGGCTTGGTTATTTCTTGGCTTGGTTCGGTTTTCTTTGGTCTATCATGAACCATGGATGAACCCCCTACCTACCACCACCTTTGATATTTATTGCCATTTCTTCTTTCTCTCTCTTCTTACTCATCTTCTTCTTCCTCATTTACTTCTTAGCTACCAGAGAGAGAAGAGAGGTCTAGGCAAGTGCAACTTGCTTCATGGAGGAACTCCAATTTTATTGCTTCATTCTCTTCCTTACAGTATTTTGACTAGCTTTAGAACTTGGCATTTTCACTTTCCATGGCTAGATTCTTGTAGATCTATATTTACTTTATTTTCAGATTTTTTGGGTTTTGATCTACTTAATCTTGTTATTTCCTAGTTTTGATGGTTCCATGTTGTAGAGAATCTCGTTCTACCCCATTTTGACCTATAGAAGTTCGGATTTGGGCTCCGGATGATAGAGTTATGCAGCTTGGAAGACATGGCTTATGGTGTACTTCTTCTCGAAATTTGGAGAAGACATTCCGACCCGCATGATAGCACTTGACCGCATGAATATTCATGCGGCAAGTCAGCTTCGAAACCGCATGCACTATCAACTGGACTTGACCGCATGACAAGTTCATGCGGCAAGTATTTAGTTCGGCCGCATGGGGCCCTTCTTCCCGAACCGCATATGCACCTTGCTCCCAGCCGCATAGGTATTGCTCCCGCTGCTGCATGGGACTTCGCCCATCCCGAGCCGCATGACCTCTAATACTCGCGAGCGCATAGACCGCAGTCTCCCGCTGCCGCATGAGGACCCGAGTCCTCTCAGCCGCATGACTGACTGATCCTGAGCCGCATAGATCCTGATTCCCTTCAGCCGCATGAGACCCCTCCATTCCTGACCACATAAGCTCCTGCAGCCGCATGTGTCGCACGCCCGCACTGCCTTGAGACCGACCTTTTCGAGCCGTATGAACTCGGATTTCGGGCCGCATGAACCATATCCATTCAGCCGCATGGGCTGTTCTCTTCCAGCCGCATGTGATCATTCCTGACCGCATAGGCCTTAGCCGCATGGCTCTTCTATAGCCCTGAATATTGATATTTTATTAGATATTTTACGTCCATTTTATATCCTTACGCCTTTTGTCATGAACTTGATAATCATGGATTTGTTTAATATGTTTGGAAATAATACCTGAGCATGACACGATAGTGACCCGTAGTGGTGCACTCTTGACAAGAAAACCTGACATGACCTGATAGTGGCCCGTCGTGGTGCACTCCTGACAAGAACACTTGACATGATAAACCTGACATGATATATCTAATAAGCTGTTGTGACGGCTACCTGACATGATATGACCTGTATAATAACATGGACACCGTGGGCGATTTGCTTATACAAATAAACCAGTCCTGTCTTGCATCATGTCTAGGGAGGAAGCTCCTGAGTACCACGGTCAGGAGTACCTATTGAAATGGACTAAGGTTAATAACTAGATTAACGTATTAGTCATGAAGAGATTTCCCAGCTACAGGCAATCCCGTTACCTGGGCGCACCTGGGATCTGTAGCCTGCCGTCGAGTAGGGCACATTTCCAGCACACTGTCATGTGTTGCACCTTTCAAGCTACTTAAGGGTACATGCATTTCCTGGACGGTACCCACCGGAATTCAACCCCTAATTTCGACCTGGGTAACCTGGATGGACTGCAGGGCTTGTGGCTGTGGAAGATTCTCACTGCATCTTGTTAGTAATTAGGCTTGTGACAACCCTAGTTAGTTAAAGTATCAAGCCGTAGTTTTTGCTTGGCCGTGAAGTGATTGGATGGAGTCTAACCTGTCTAGCCTTGTCCTGATCCTGTTTCAGACTACTGTATGACCAGAATGCTTGTATTTATTTTACCGATAAATGGTGAGAATTCCAAGTTCTGTTCAGACGAAGGGTTACAACCCGGTCCTTGATTGGTTTACGGGTTGTAACCTGGTTATCTGAATAGTTCCATGGTTATCTCGTCGTATATCATCCTGATGTATTTTTTTTATTTCCAGTTCTTACTTTTATTTATACTCCTGTGCTGATTGCTGGTTTTAGTTCCTAAGTGAAGCTTCCTTTGTGGCACTTGCTCTTTCTGGGGTCTGACCCAGCTGGTTTTGTATGGCCAGATTTCGGAGCAGCTCCAGAGGATCTACCGACCTTCCAGCCAGATGGTGGCCACTAGACGGAACCCTGGTAACGAGTGGGTTTATTTTTGATCTCCCACTTTATTTTAAAAATATTCTTTTGAGGCGTTTAGTCGACGAGCACCTGTTTAGCTCGATTGCACTTTACTTACTGTCTGCCTACGGGCTGTAACATGATTGACAGATCCTAGGGTTGATCATGTATGACTAAACTCTTGCTAGTCCTCACATTTTGTAATGACTAGCTTCATGATCAGCTAAATATGTAATATTTGGGACGCCTTATTATTGTATATTTAATGATCATACATCTTGTAACATTTACTTACTTGCTTGTGATTGAGACACTAGGCTTGTTCATGACCATAGGAGACTGTTGGCTTGTAGTAAACCCTCATGTATCTAGACAGCCGTGACCGTATAGCGAGATGGAATCCATTTCAATATACGTAGCTGGCTATGTCTGCCCCCGCTCTCCAGTATTCTGGTTCTGGGGCGTGACATTACGTTCTCGTGCCCTAACTCTAGGGCGCGGGTCGTGACACCATTGGCCCCCTGCGCCATCGGCCCCTTGCGCCCTCGACCCTCCTGTGCCCTCGGCCTCCTGCGCCATCGGCCCCCTGCGCCTTTGGCCCCTGCGCCATTGGCCCCCTGCGCCATCGGCCCCCTGGCGCCTTCGGCCCTCCTGTGCCCTCGGCCTCCTGCGCCATCGGCCCCCTGCGCCCTTGGCCCCTGCGATATTGGCCCCCTGTGCCCTCGGCCCTCCTGCGCCCTCGGCCTTCTGCGCCCTCGGCCTCCTGTGCCCTCGGCCCCCTGCGCCCTTGGGCTGTCCCTTGACCTAGCATACCTTGTGCCATGGTGTCCCTTGGTTTTCCCTTGGTCCTTGTCTTCTCTTGTTAAATTGTGTTTTTCTGAGATTTCTTGCCCACAGCACGACTTGACTTGACCCCGCACGCCTTGACACGATTTTATGTATTTTAATCTATGGCTAGCATTTTTAGATTTTCGCAGTAACTTGTTGGGTGCTTGTAACTTATGGATTTTAACTTGTAACCTGTAACCTGTAATTAATCCCCTGTAACTGGATAACTTGATAGTGGCCCGCCGTGGCACACTCCTGACTTGACTTGGTAACCTGATAACTTAACTTAACTTGCCCCTGACACCGTGGGTGTTCTTTCTTGTTGCATGTGCAATCTACTTGTCTTGTCCTGCATCATGTCTAGGACGTGACTTCCTGGGTACCACGGCCAGGGATTCACACTAAATATGGATTAGGCTAATGATTAGATCAAACTATAGTTCATGGAGAATTTTCGGTCACAGGCAATCTCATTATCTGGGCGCTTTAATGGACTTGTAGCTTGCCGACGAGTAGAGCACATTTCCAGCACACTGTCATGTGTTGCACCTCTAAGTCACCTAAGGGTATATCGTCTCCTGGGCGATGTACCCAACCATACTCTTAACCCCGCGGAAGGATAACCAGATAGTCTGCAGGGCTTGGGACTGGGAAATTCTCACTTGCATCTTGTTAGTAATTAGGCTTGTGATAACCCTAGTTAGTTAAGTAGTAAGCCGTAGTAATTGCTTGGCCGTTTGTGAATGGATGGTGTCCAGCCCTGTCTAAGTCTTGTCTAGTCCCTATACCCTAGTACTCCTGTGTAACATTGTTTTACTTATCCTTAACAATAAATGAATAGAGACAAGGGCTATTCAGGCGAAGGGTTACAACCCCGGTCCTTGTTTGGTTACTGGTTGTAATCTGGCTCCCGGAATGGTTCCATGTCCCTAGTCGTTTATTGTCCTGCTGTACTTTATTACTTGCATTTTCTTCTATTTTTCTCATGTTCTGATATGCTGGCTTTGTTCTTATTTCGTGGCCTCCTTTGTGGCACTTGCTCTTTCTGGGGTTTGACCCAGCTGATTTTGTGTGGCCAGATTTCGGAGCAGCACCCGAGGATCTACCGCACCTCCAGCCCGATGGTGGTGACTAGAAGGAACCCGGGCTACGAATGGGTTTTCTATTTTATTTCGCTCACTCTATTGTAAATTTATTCTTTTGAGGCGTTTAGCCGACGAGCACCTGTTAGCTCGATGCATATTTACTTACTGTCTGCCTACGGGCTTGTAACATGATTAACAAATCCTAGGGTTGATCATGTATGACTAAACTCTTGCTAGTCCTCGCATTTTGTACGGCTAGCTTCATGATCAACTGAATATGTAATATTTGGGACGCCTTTTATTGTATATTTGGCGGTCTAACATCTTGTAATTAAATTATTTGCTTGAGATTGAGACAATAGGCTTGACCTTAAGAGACCGTTGGCTTGTAGTAAACCCCCATATCTAGACAGCCGTGACCGTATAGCGAGGTGGATTTCATTTCAATATACGTAGCTGGCAATTAATATGCATTAGAATTTTATTTGAGGTAACTAAATATCGAGTGGAAAATCTTCTAAAGTGTTGGTGGTTTAAGAACCAAATAAATATATAAAATTTAGGGATGCAAATTTTTGGATAAAGGCAATGTTGACGTTACGATGATATTAGCTTTCAAGGATGACCAATTGTTGAAGAAAGAAACATTTACATATTTGATTAAGTTCTAAGATGATCATGAATACGAATTTAAGATGAGTTTCAATTCTACCATCAAAGAGATGAGATGGTTGAATTCAAATTTTTGAGAGAAATGACTAATAAGTATTTTAGAAAATTTGCAATTATGATGATAGAAGATTGAGTTATGAAGGTATACGAATAGTTTTCGAGATTTATCATTGAAGAAGGATTTTTGATACCTATGGATGCGTTGACCAACAAATACAAATCATAGTAAGGAGATTTTAACTTTCACTTGGGACAAATTGGTTGAAGGTTTAGAATTTTAGAGGAAATTATAACTTGGAGAGATATATAAGTGAGATAGTATAATAGAGATTATGGAATTCAAAATCTGAGACTATTGAAATTCTATGATGAAACAAAGGAAGTTAGAGTACATTCATAATCATAATTGTTTTGATAAATTTTTAAAGGGACGTAGAATGGAAGTAATTTTGGGAAGAACGAGTTATGATTACCGGAATATTGATGATATCAAAGGATTAAGGAGTTTATTACCTACTTATGAGGTTGACCCGTTTTAAGGTTATTGTTAAGATTGATTGAGCTTAGTCATTGATTGATTGTCATATACGTGATCGTAACCAAAAACCATTGAAAATTTTGTTCTAGTCATTCAAATGACTAATTGCCGATGAAATGTCTTCGCCTTCTCCTCAAATATTTTGATTGCCTGCTTGTCCAATATGGATATCGTACTTCTATTCGAATAAAAACCCCTTCTATCTTCTCCACCCTACCTACCCAAATTTTTCCTAAATTTCGAGGACGGAATTCTTTTAAGTTGGGTAGGATATAAACCCCCTAAAATTTCTACTACGATTTTTTTTAATTTTGTATTCATTTTTTATTTCGTATCTATACGTCGCACATGAGTCACTTTGTCGTATTTACGTAGCGTGCGAAATTCGCGTTTCGTAATTTCTCGACGAGTGCGAATATGTGTCGAGGTACATATTTTAGAAAAACATTTTTATTATAAAATTTTATTTTATAGGAAAAGTACATAGGATAAATATTTTAATTTCAAAAAGAGTTATTTTATTCGTCATTTAAAAATAAATATTGATTTGGAAAAGTTTGGTTTATATAAATATATTCTGGATAATTGCGAAATAGGAGATTTGTTTATTTTGCTATGATTTAAGTATTTACCTTGATTTTCGAAATTAATTAATATTATATTTTAATATTTATGAAAAAGATATTTGGAATCTTGTTTTATTCAATATTTGTTTAAATATGGTAATTTAAATTACAAAAGATTTTATTGACTGTATTTAAAATATTTTAAATTAAGTATAGAATTAATTTGGATTGGAATTGATTTGGATTTAAATCGATTTAAATTAATAGGGGAATTATCTAATTGGGATTTAAATCATCCCAATCCCTATCCAACTGGGAATTCCCACATCCTATAAATAGGCAGGTACTCCTCCAATTTTCCATCCACAAATCGTGCACCGTGTCTGTGCCTTCCATCCACTATATTATTTTTGTACAAATACATGATTTTTCCGTCCGACAAGCCGGACGTCCTCCTCGTGGCGGGACACACCCCGACACGACAACACCACTCTGTTTCGCCAACAACCACCATGCTTCTCCCTGCAAGCCATCACCACCACCACCATATTCCTGGTCGACTGTGTCTATGTCCGACAAAAATCACTGTATTGACCGTGTCCGGATCCCGTATCCACCCCATATTCCCCAACAGTACAGATTACAAACCGACTCGTCGCACCACCACCATGGTCGACCCGGCCTACCAACAACCACCGATCACCTGCCTACCATCCTCGCCACCGTCAACACCACCGCCAACATCCGAAAGAAGAATAAGGAGGAGGAATCCTCACCTGAGCACCCTGGCCGCGTCCACCGGTAAGTTTGCCGATCCCCTAGGACAGGGCTCCGCTCCGGGGAGCTCGTGCGCCGCCACGAACGGTTGCGCCAACTCTGGCCACTGTGCCCTCACGGCCACCGCCACGCGCAGGCGCACCTGTGTGCGCCGCCTCCAGATCGGCGGTTCCGCCGTGCCACTCCTCTTCGCCGTCCGACAAACAACCACCGTCCGGCTCCTCCGCCTTCCGCACATCCTCCGCGCCGTCGATTCGCCGCTCCTCGGCGAGCCCCACCGCCCGCAGATCCACGCCGACCATCCAGCGAACGCAGCCGTCGCCGAATATACGATCTCCAGACGCCACCTCCCCACCCGAGTCCACCGGATCTCGCGCAGCTCCGACCATCGCCGCGGCCTCGGACCGCTCTAGCGCCCGGAGCAGCGCCACCAGCACAGGCAGCCGCTGCTGCCGGCGCGCCCCTTCGCGAAGAGTGCTGTGCGCAGCTCCGATTTACGCCGCAGTCGAATCTTTCCAGTGCGCAGCCGACCACAGCCGCGCTCCACCCAGCGCCCACCGGCCAACCGCCTAAACCGCCGCCGGAGCCCTTTGGTAAACTCCCCGCCCTTTTTTTTCTTTTTCTCACTCCTCTCTCTTAGTTTCTCTCTCTCAATTATTGAGTTGGGGGAGGGTTGCCTTAAGGGTTAAGGTTTAATATAAATATTATCATTATCTATTATTATTACTATGATTATTATTATTATTTATGTTATATTATTTAATGTTATTATTATTGCTACTAGTATTATCATAGTATTATTATTATATTATATTTTTACAATTTATGGTATATTAAGCTTTATACCAAATAATCATTATTAGAATTTATATTAAGCTTTATACCAAATAAATAAATATAAGCATATTATATTTATTTTTTTTGGATTAAGTAGGGTGGTGATGTTTCCAATACAAGTAATTAGTTTTTACCTAAAACTATTTTTACTATTTACAAATATGTTGGAATTTAGTTAAATAGATATTTATTTTGGGTCTATAAGTACAACAGGCTCTTATTTTCAAATATATTCATACATTATTTAAAAAGTATGTTTATGCCTATTAAGCTTAAAATAGTTTTGTACTAAATATATATTTTTATTTGGATTCTCATATTAGTTTCAAGGATATAAATAAAGCTAAAATAGTTATAAATACTTTTCTAATAACTTATATTTTCTAATTAAGAAATTTATTCTTCTAAATCAAATTCCTACATAGTTAGATCGTTGCTCATCATGACTAATTATGCTTTTCTATTTTTCTCTCGCAAAATTTGTACCTCGCATACCAACCATGGCTAGTAGACACATCGGAACTTGTAGGATCATTGCACCACACCCGGCGACACACCAGGCAAGATACCTTGCCATTATACTGTTTATTTTTAGTTTGCATTTTATTACATATTATTGTTCATTTATTTCATGTTCTTACATTTACTGCCTGCTCAGTGATATTAGATGTACCTTGTTATTTATCCCTTAATTGCATATGGACCTAGAGTTAAGGGACTACCGTGGTAGTGTATTGTATATACCTTGACACCGTTGTACCACGAGGATGTGTGAGATGAGTAGCATGTAGAGGTTCTTGCGTGTGGGCTGATCCCCTATGTGCATGCGTTAGGACTAACTACTAATAGTTGCAGGTTAGGAGACTTAGCAGTTAGTAGAGAAACATGGTCGTGGATGCGACTTGGTAGGGACATTTGGGTGGGGAGGACAATACTTGACGTATGGGCTTCGATTGCACTTCCCTTGTAACCCGGAAGCTCCGCTGGAGATATGGGTAAAAGCCTCTCAGGTTGGCCACTGTCGTTTTTGAACGTCATGCTCTCGGTCACTGGTGCCCAAGTGGGGACTATACCAGATCTCATTTACAGCCAGGGGCCATGCGTCGAAGGATTGTATCTCAACTGCATGTTCACTTTAGTATGGTTAGATTATCTTATTGTGTCTTGTCACTTTCTTTGATTGTGGCATATTTTATATTCAGTATTATATGGCATATTGATGTATCTTGTTACGTCCCTCTGAGGACCTGGTTACCTCGTTAGGTGTGTGTTCTTGTCTTTCGTAGGTGTTCTAGCCGTGGCCATGATCGTCACTAATATCTCGAGGATGATTGCACTTCGATCGTCTTCGCTTCGCCCGCCAAACTCGTTTTATTTTCCTTGTACTTTTCCTTACTTGTTGGTAGTAGATTTGTCTCCGCCCAATGATTGTATACATGACAAATTCAAAGTTGCTTTTATATCATATTTATCTTTGTGGATGAGATTTAGTACCTTGGTTACTGCATTTTACAGCTTATGTATATATACGAGGGTCCATATACTTCGTATGTATACAGCTGGCATGATTACGTTTTAGTCCTATGTATTTTGGGACTGGGGCGTTACACCGGGGACCAGCAACCCGGAGATCAAGCCCAGCATTCCGGAGTAGCCTCCAGAGTTGTACCTCCAGGAGGAGAGCCCCCGGTTCAGCCCGTCCAGCCTGCAGAGCCTGACGATGGCACCTTGGTAGGTCTCATCAGGACCTTGATAGCTTCCCAGGATCGTAGAGGAGATATCTTACACCAGGTAGTGGCAGATGCTTTGACCAGAGGCGGTCATCCAGGGAATAGCGCGGCCAACAGCTTCAAGCGCTTGAACCCTCCATTCTTTGACGGCAGCGAAGATGCGATTGCCGCGGACGCTTGGCTTCAAGATACCGAGGTGATTCTGGAAGCAGCTAGAACACCTGAGAATGAGAAGGTGGCTATTGTACGGCTACAGTTGCTGGACTTGGCTCGCAGTTGGTGGGCGGCGCAAGCCATGGGATTAGTGGCACCCATTGCTTGGGCAGTGTTTAGAGAAAGATTCCAGACGAAGTATTTTGATGCTGTAGCTCGGTACGACCTACAGACGAGATTTACCAACTTGAAGCAAGGAGGCAGAACGATCGACAGTTATGCATCTAAATTTTCTAGACTCAGTAGGTTTGCCCCCACCTTGGTGGCGACCGAGTTTGATAGGGCCCAGCGGTTCCAACAGGGACTGCATTTGGAGATCTTGTTGGCAGTTGAGCAGTTCGAGAACCAGACGTTCGATGCGGTATTGAGAGTAGCCAGGAGGCATGAGTATACCTCACAGAGGATCATGGATAGGACCGGAGGTAGAAAGCGGTCCCATGGTCAGATGCACCAATCATCAGCTCCTGTCCGGCAGCTAGGAGTTTGACCATTAGAACTCCGAGGCGGGCGGCCTCAGTGACGTCGGTTCAGCATTCAACCCCGACGTACCCGCAGCAGCAGAAGCAGAAGCAGACTTCTGCGATGGGATGTTCTCATTATGGGAAGCCAGGCCAAGTAGTGGCGGACTGTCGTAGGGCACAAGGATTGTGCCTGGCTTGTGGAGCGGCAAATCACAAGATAGGAGCCTGCCCGAATAGGGTAGTTCATCCTCTTCCAACCTAACCAGTCCATCGGTTAGGGGACCAGCACCTATGCAGCAGCAGCAGTATCCGAGGCCCTTATTGCCTCAGGCCCAGGCGTTTCATCAGCAGAACCAGCAGCAGTATACCCAGGCTCAAGTGCAGAGTAGGCAGAGAGGTTTCCAGCAGAGGGGACCCGCAGCTAGAGGACAAGGTCAGGCAATGATGATGACTATGGAAGAAGAAGTTACACCAGGTGAGGTAGTGGCAGGTACTATTCTCGTCAACTCCTCTCCAGCATTGGTATTATTTGATTCTGGTGCATCGCATTCATTCATGTCTGTACGATTCGCGACACGGATAGGGTTGGAGCCAGAGTCATTATCAGTAAGGCTCAATATACTTACTGGTAATGGTCTTGTGGGAGTAGATCGAGTGTTTTCCTCGTGTCGGATCGTAGTTAGCGGTAGAGAGTTCCCCGCTAGATTTATAGAATTTCCAATGGCAGACTATGATGTATTCTTAGGCATGGATTGGTTGAGGAACCAGTATGTTAGGATAGACTGCCATGCTGGCAGGGTGGTCTTTAGTATCCCAGGCGAGCCAGAGTTTTTATTTTCTAGAGGCGCAGTGGAACCATCATTCCCAGTATTACGGATGGCGATAGCAGCAGTGCAGTTACCCAGGATAGTTGAAGAATTCCCAGATGTCTTCCCAGAGGAACTTCCAAAAATGTCGCCAGAGCGGGAGATCGATTTCATAATAGACTTGATCCCCGGAACTGCACCAGTATCAGAGCGAGTCTACAGGATGGCGCCTTCAGAGTTGGAGATTTTGTACAAGATGATTGAAGAACTCAGAACCAAGGGATTCATTCGTGCAAGTGGATCGCCTTGGGGAGCCCCGATGCTTCTTGTGAAAAAGAAGGATGGTACGTCCAGATTATGTGTAGATTATCGTACATTGAACTCAGTGACAATCAAGAACAGATACCCTCTCCCGAGGATAGTTGACTTGTTTGATCAACTCAGAGAGGCTTCAGTGTTCTCGAAGATAGACTTACGGTCAGGATACCACCAGATCAGAGTCAGAGAGCAGGACATCCCGAAGACAGCGTTCAGATCTAGGTATTGGCATTGGGAGTTTCTTGTTATGCCCTTTGGAGCGAGCAATGCACCGGCTGTATTCATGGACCTCATGAATCGTATTTTCATGCCTTACTTGGATCAGTTCATGATCGTGTTCCTTGATGATATCCTGGTCTACAGTAAGAGCGAAGCAGAGCATGAGCAGCATCTCAGAATCGTCCTTCAGACGCTTAGAGAGCATCAGTTGTACGCCAAGTTTAGTAAATACGAGTTTTGGCTCGATCGTATTTCGTACTTGGGTCACATCATTACCCGAGGAGGAGTGGAAGTGGATCCTCAGAAGATTGTGGCTATCGAGTCATAGCCAGTACCTAGTTCATCGACAGAGGTTCGCAGCTTCCTTGGATTGGTCGGCTACTACCGGCGATTCGTTTCAGATTTTACAAGGATTTCGGCGCCGATGACCCAGTTGACCCGTAAGGATGTGCAGTTCGCTTGGACAGCAGAGTGTCAGGAATCATTTGAGAAGTTGAAGCGAGGTTTGATAACGGCTTCCATTCTCACACTTCCAGATGGGACCGGAGGATTCACAGTTTATTGCGACGCTTCAGGCAGAGAATTGGAGTGTGTCTTGATGCAGCATGGGAAGGTAATATCTTATGCATCACGTCAACTTCGTGATCATGAGAAGAATTACCCGACCCATAACTTGGAACTGGCAGCAGTAGTGTTCGCACTTAAGTTGTGGAGGCACTACTTGTACGGAGACAGAGTGGAGATATTTACTGATCACAAGAGCTTGAAGTATGTTTTCACCCAGAAGGACCTTAATATGCGGCAGAGAAGATGGCTTGAGCTACTGGTAGACTACGATATAGACTTATAGTATCACCCAGGGAAGGCCAACGTTGTGGCGGATGCATTGAGCAGGAGAGCCAGAATTTATTTCCTAACGGCGCAACCAGAATTATTGGCAGATCTTCAGAAGATGGAAATTGAAGTGGTTCTTCCTACCAATATGGCGTTGATGGCCAGTCTACAGTTCAGTCCAGCATAGTTGAGAGGGTTCGGATGATGCAATCTACAGATTCCAAGATTCAACGACTCAGAACAGAGTCTGAAGCAGGAAGAAGGCCAGAGTTGTGTATTCATGAAGATGGTACACTTCGGCACGGCACTCATCTTTGTGTACCCAGTGGAGATATCAGACAGGAAGTCATGGCAGAAGCTCACAGTTCACAGTATTCTATTCATCCCGGTGGTACGAAGATGTACCGTGATATTCGTCAGCATTTCTGGTGGAATGGCATAAAGAGGAAGATAGCCCGGTTTGTCTCTCGGTGTTTGGTTTGCCAGCAGGTTAAAGCTGAACATCAGAGGCCTGCTGGACTTCTTCAGCCCTTGCCGATTCCAGAATGGAAGTGGGAGCATGTGACCATGGATTTCGTGACTGGATTGCCTAGATCCCCAGCTGGTCGAGATGCTATTTGGGTTATAGTTGACCGGCTCACGAAGGTGGCGCACTTTCTTTCGTTCAGAGTAGGTCAGTCGATGGCTCAGCTAGCAGAGATGTACCTCAGGCAGATTGTCAGGCTTCACGGAGTGCCCGTCAGTATCACCTCGGACCGAGATTCAAGGTTTACGTCATACTTTTGGCGTAGCCTGCAAGAGAGTTTGGAAACTCGTCTCCAGTTCAGTTCAGCATATCATCTGCAGACAGATGGCCAGTCAGAGCGCACCTTCCAGACTATTGAAGATATATTGATGTCTTGTACACTTGACTTCGGTGGTTCGTGGGAAGACCACCTGCACCTGGTGGTGTTCTCGTACAACAATAATTTCTAGGCCAGCATCCGGATGGCACCATTCGAGGCACTGTATGGCAGGAAGTACAGATCCCCGCTAGCATGGGATGATGTTGGAAAAAGGCAGATGCTTGGTCCAGAAATGATTGCCCAGACAGTCGAAGTGGTCAGAAGAGTCAGGGATCATCTTCGAGTTGCCCAAGACCGCCAGCGACATTGGGCCGATGCCCATCGGCGTCCCTTAGAATTTGCTATCGACGACCATGTATTCCTTAGGATATCGTCTAACCGTGGCGTCATTTGCTTTGGCGTGCGGGGAAAGCTTAGTCCTAGGTATATAGGGCCGTTCGATATCCTGGACCGAGTAGGAGATATATCCTATCGTCTTGCTCTTCCGCCGTCGCTAAGTGAGGTGCATGATGTATTCCATGTATCCCAATTACGATGGTATATCCCGGACCCGAGCCATATCCTAGACCATTCGGAATTGGTTGTTGGTACCAACCTTTCGAATGAGAAGCCCATGTCTATTTTGGACCGGTGGGAAAAGATACTCAAGAACAAGACTATTAGTTTAGTCCGTGTTGCTTGGGGTCATCACTCTCTAAGCAAGTCAACGTAGGAGCGTGAGGATGATATCCGATTGCGATATCCCTACTTGTTTGACTCGTAAGGTATAATGTCTTCCTTATGCCTTATGCTTTCCATCCCTTGCTTGCATATATGATTGTATGATTGAACTGCTTAGTGTAGTTGTGGGTGCTTAGTGTAGCTTGTCGTGGCATTCTCTAGCTCCTTGATTAAATTCCGAGGACGAAATTCTTTTAAGGAGGATAGAGTTGTCACCCCCGTTTCTCGTATTTCGTATTCATGCTCGTAGTTGGGTTTGCCATGTATTTTTAATTTTCTCGACTTGTGGAATTTTGGGTTTTCTCGTATTTTGGGTTTTGACTTGGCTCGGTTTTAGTTGGTTTGGTTTGGTTTGATTTGATATTAAACCCCATGGAACACTTTAGCCTATGCTCCACCCTCATTCCACCATACCCCACCCTCATTAATATCTCCAACAACATTCTCTCTCCTCATTACTCTTCCATTAATTTCCATCATCTTCTTCCTTCCTCCACACAACACTCCACCCATAGGCAAGTGCACCTTGCCAATAAATAAGCACCATATTTTATTTGTCCATTAGCTAGATTAGGCCATGGAGAACAATATTAGAACTTGGCATTTTGTGATTTTGAGTCTCCATTGTTCTAGATCTAAGTTTTTCTCTATTTTCGGATTTACATGCTTTTGATCTATATAAGTTGGATTGTTTGTGGGTTTTAATGTTCCTATGTTGGAGAGAATCGAATTTCACCCAAGATAGAACTTCACAAATCCGGATTTGGAGTTGTGATGACCAAGTTATGGTATTTTGAAGTTTTTGGAGCCATTGTTGTTCTTCCCCTCAGCTTGAGGAAGAAGAAGACCCCTCCAGCCGCGCTGTTTAGCGCCGGGCTGCTCCCCGCGTCGCGCTTTTAGCGCTGGTTGCTCCCTCGTGCCGCCCTCGCCCGCGCACGCTGGGCTGCGCGCTTGCTGGCCTGCGCCCGAGCGCGACCAGCCGACCGCGCTGCGCTCCTGCGCCCTCGGCCCCTGCGCCCTTGGCCCCAGCACCATCGGCCCCCTGCGCCATTGGTCCCGTGCGCCCTCGGCCCTCCTCTGCCTTCGGCCTCCGGCGCCATCGGCCCCCTGCGCCCTTGGCCCCTGCGCCATCGGCCCCCTGCATCATTGGCCCCCTGTACCATCGGCCCCCTGCGCCCTCGGCACTCCTGTGCCCTCGGCCTCCTATGCCATCGGCCCCCTGCGCCCTTGGCCCCTGCGCCATTGGCCTCTTGCGCCATCGGCCCCCTGCGCCCTCGGCCCTCCTGTGCCCTCGGCCCTCCTGCGCCCTCGGCCTCCTGCGCCATCGGCCCCCTGTGTCCTCGACCCCCTGTGCCCTTGGACTGCTCCTTGACCTAGCACACCTTGTGCCATGGTGTCCCTTGGTTTTCCCTTGGTCCTTGTCTTCTCTTGTTAAATTATGTTTTCTGAGATTTCTTGCCTACAGCACGACTTGACTTGACCCGGCACGCCTTGACACGATTTTCTGTATTTTAATCTATGGCTAGCATTCTCAGATTCTGGCAGTAACTTGTTCGGTGCTTGTAACTTATGGATTTTAACTTGCAACCTGCAACCTGTAATTAATCCCCTGTAACAAGATAACTTGATAGTGGCCCGCCGTGGCACACTCCTGACTTGACTTGACTTGGTAACCTGATAACTTAACTTGACTTGCCCCTGACACCGTGGGTATTCTTTCTTGTTGCATGTGCAATCTACTTGTCTTGTCCTGCATCATGTCTAGGACGTGACTCCCTGGGTACCACGGCCAGGGATCCACACTAAATATGGATTAGGCTAATGATTAGATCAAACTATAGTTCATGGAGAATTTTCGGTCACAGGCAATCTCGTTATCTGGGCGCTTTAATGGACTTGTAGCTTGCCGACGAGTAGAGCACATTTCCAGCACACTGTCATGTGTTGCACCTCTAAGTCACCTAAGGGTATATCGTCTTCTGGGCGATGTATCCAACCATACTCTTAACCCCGCGGAAGGATAACCAGATAGTCTGCAGGGCTTGGGACTGGGAAATTCTCACTTGCATCTTGTTAGTAATTAGGCTTGTGATAACCCTAGTTAGTTAAGTAGTAAGCCGTAGTATTTGCTTGGCCGCTTTTGAATGGATGGTGTCCAGCCCTGTCTAAGTCTTGTCTAGTCCCTATACCCTAGTACTCCTGTGTAAGATTGTTTTACTTATCCTTAACAATAAATGAATAGAGACAAGGGCTATTCAGGCGAAGGGTTACAACCGCGGTCCTTGTTTGGTTACGGGTTGCAATCTGGCTCCCGGAATGGTTCCATGTCCCTAGTCGTTTATTGTCCTGCTGTACTTTTATTACTTGCATTTTCTTCTATTTTTCTCATCTTCTGATATGCTGGCTTTGTTCTTATTTCGTGGCCTCCTTTGTGGCACTTGCTCTTTCTGGGGTTTGATCCAGCTGGTTTTGTGTGGCCAGATTTTGGAGCAGCACCCGAGGATCTACCGCACCTCCAGCCCGATGGTGGCGACAAGAAAGAACCCGGGCTACGAGTAGGTTTTCTATTTTGTTTCGCTCACTCTATTGTAAATTTATTCTTTTGAGGCGTTTAGCCGACGAGCACCTGTTAGCTCGATGCATATTTACTTACTGTCTGCCTACGGGCTGTAACATGATTAACAAATCATAGGGTTGATCATGTATGACTAAACTCTTGCTAGTCCTCGCATTTTGTACGACTAGCTTCATGATCAACTGAATATGTAATATTTGGGACGCCTTTTATTGTATATTTGGTGGTCTAACATCTTGTAATTATATTATTTGCTTGAGATTGAGACAATAGGCTTGACCTTAAGAGACCGTTGGCTTGTAGTAAACCCCCATATCTAGACAGCCGTGACCGTATAGCGAAGTAGATTTCATTTCAATATACGTAGCTGGCTATGTAGGCCCCCGCTCTCCAGTATTCTGGTTCTGGGGCGTGACAGGGTGCTACAAAAGTTTGGGAGAAAAGTGCAAGGTAGAAGTGTCCTTTCCACAAGAATCTTCTTGTCGGAGGGAGTTTCATTAGGAATCACTCCTAATAGGTAAATTCCTATTCTCTAAATCATTCTCCTATGATTTTTAATTAGTTTAGGAGCCCATAGGACTTACCCATGGTTGTGTCCCTTTGTGTCAAGGTTAGAGGCCTATGGGAGACTCCTAGGAGAACTAGGAGTTGTGTGTGTATCCATGTGTGTGAGTGTGTATCCATATATATGTATATATATATATATATATATATATTTTTATTATTATTATTATTATATATATATATTTTTTTTTTTATTATTATTATTATTATTATTATTATTATATATATATATATATATATATATATATATATATATATATATATATATATATATATAAATATATATATATATATATAGTCATGTGTGTGTGAGTGTCTATATATGTATATATATATATATATTTTATATATATATATATATATATATATATATATATATATATATATATATATATATATATATATATATATATATAAAAATATATATATATATATATATATATATATATATATATATATATATATATATATATATATATATATATATATATATATATATATATGTTCATGTGAGAGTGTCTGTCTATATGTTATATTTTCATGTGAGTGTGTGTGTCCATATATATATGTAACTATATGTGTGTGTGTGTGTGTGTGTGTGTGTGTGTGTGTGTGTGTGTGTGTGTGTGTGTGTGTGTGTGTGTAGATATGTGTGTGTGTGTGTGTGTGTGTGTGTGTGTGTGTGTGTGTGTGTGTGTGTGTGTAGATATGTTTGTGTGAGAGCTTAGAGAGGAAGAGAGTTGAGAGTTTAGAGAGTGAGAGGAGGAGAGTTTAGAGAGGAATGGAGAGATAGGAGAGTGGGATAGGGAGGGAGTGAAGGGGGCTGCAAGTGGCAGCCAACCCCACCCCCCCCCCCCCCCCGCCATGGCTGTCCCAAACAGGGACAGCAGCCTTGTTCTTTGGGGGCCCTGCTATGGGCAGGAGCCCCCCCTAAAAACTGAGCAGCAGTAGCAGCAGCTATAGCCCCCTCCCCTTTAGCCCCATTTAACCCTCCACAAACCCCCTATATATATACCAATATATACCTACATATATGCTCATATATATAACCATATATATCCCCCTAAAATGGCCTATGAGTGGGTATGTGGAGTGAGATTAGAGTGTGTTAGAGTTGTGGGTGAATTAGAATTTAGTTAGAGGGTGAGTGAAAGGGTGATTTGATATACGAGTGTCGAAACGTGTCCAAATTTGAAATAGGACTTAGATATGTAAAATAGACTTTGGGGGTCGGCTCCTAAGTAAAAATCGGGGTTTTGTTTGGGATTAGGAGAATGGTATCTCATGATATCATTGAGTATCTTCGATACTCAAGATAATGGGTAAATCAACAACACATACCGTAAGATGGACTGGATGTCCACCTTACCTTGGAAACTTGGTAGGTAATGTTAGTGTAGGTTAGTATCCTACTACCCTAGGAAGCCGGGAGTGGAACTCCTAAGAGAAAGCTACTTGGCCTTAGTGTTAGAGTGGGAAGGGTAAACGGGATAAGTTGGGATAACATCCATTTCTCAACATAGGGTTAAGTACTTTAAGATATAGCTAAAATTAGGATATTATGGTTGGTAATGGTTAGGAATAGTGGACTTGGACTAGTTTTGACCTTGGTTGACCACGGTTGACTATTTTGACCAAAAGTCAACCGAAAGTCCACCGTAGCCTAAAATTGACTAGAACTTGACCAAACTTGACCAGTTGACCCAAAGTCAACTGTTAGTCAACATTAGTCAAGTTTTGACCTAGAGTTGACCTAGGGTTGACCAGAGTTGACCAGTTGACCAAAAGTCAACTGTAAGTCAACTGTTGACTTAAATCGACCTAGTTTAATTTTGTTTGACTTATATTGATCCAATTTGACCTTGTTAGGCCTAATACGACTTAGATTGACCATGTATAATCTAGTTTGACCTTGTTTGACTTAGTTTGACGTGTCTTGACCTAGTTTGACTCAGTATGACTTAATTTCACTTCTAAACCATTATATTGATACAGTATTCCATCTATAGGTCCTCGAGGCACTATTCTTGGACTCAGTCGACTTATCCATCATATTACAGGCGAGTACATTCTCTGATAACTTTTCCAATTTATGATGATTGTTATAATTCATGTAATTAGTGTAGATATGCTTGTTCTTGACACATTGGTCACACGGATTTGTATTTATGGATCACGACATGAGATGTTATTCCTTGTTATCTTGGTATATCTTGTGCAAGCCCCCATGTAGTTATTCTGCAGTATATGGATGCTGATTCTCGAGGAGACTTGCTCTCTTCTCGTAGAATCCTGCGTCGTAACGTGTCTTGTTTGGATCCACTCTACCAGTCGGGGACGGGGAGTACTAGTATAGGTGTGTGGTCATTATCCGCTTTGTTTATTCTTGTAGACCTTGTGAATGCCAATCCTACACTACACGTATGATTGGCTAGATCCTTAGACCTTGTGCAAGATCCAAGTCGGCCACATATCGAAGCTAGTACTCACACAATTAGATAGATGTTTCTTGATTCTTGTACATGCCATGATCAGTTTTACTTGCCTTATTCTAGCTCTAGATTTATAGCTTACCATGCCATTATACTCATATGTACATTCTATGATTTCTTGTATATACTCTCTATTTACAGTCTTATAGCTTTTGTCATATCTTGTGAACTGTTGTTAGTTGATTATGCTCGTTCCATCATGACTGGATATGTCGACAAAATATTACAGATGACGGTGAGGAGGATTGTTGTACCTACTACGGTCCGGTTGACGTAGTGGGCTTAGACTTGGAGACCTTGGTTCAGCAGGGCTTAGCTCCGCCCGCCGAGCCTCTAGCTTAGTTTAGTTAGAGTAGACTTTTGGACTGGACCTTGTCTCCAGCTTGGTACTTATGTTTATGATATTATATTTGGGATTGTATAACTATATTACTTGTGTCTCTCTCTCGTTGTTGAGCTGGATATTGCACTTGTGGTTTATATCTATCTGGTTTTCGTGCCATGATTCTTCCATCTAGATTGTGATTGAGTTTATCAGTATTTTATATTATATACCTCCGTACGGAGATGACAGGTTATTATATACTGTTTGTTAGCTAGCAGACCTACAGCGTTCTATGCCGTTTTTACGGTGTAGGCTGGGCGTTGTCACGCACTTATGCCCCTACCTAGGGTACGGGTCATGACAATGACTTATGCTATTAAGCGCGCTCACTAACATATGGTCTACTCAGAACCAGTGCATGATGGTCTGATCAACCAAGTATTCGTAACATCGTCTTTGAACCACGTATTCGTAACATCATCTTTGAACTCTTTATTGCTTTCGCCTTCACCTATTTTGTTAGGACGAAGGCACTTACACTAGAATTTCCTCTACCCGACCTATCACTTATGACCATTGTCACTCAATGTGACTATATCTTCGTCTTAAACTTCTCGTCCTTTCCTCGACCCTACATTTATTATCACCACTCAAGTTACGAGTGAATCATTCTCGTAATCGTGCCCTCAACCCTACCTACTCCTAAATTTTGAGGACGAAATTCTTTTAAGTTGGGTAGGATATAAACCCCCTAAATTTCTACTATATATTTTTTTAAAAAAAATTTGGTATTTAGTTTTTACTATGTATTTGTACGTCGCATAGTCGTATTGTACGTCGCGTACGAATTTATCGTATTTAACGTCGCATACGAGTTCGCATTTTCGTATGTCTCGTCGAGTGCGAATATATGCGAGGTACATATTTTTGGAAAGCATATTTTAGTAAATGTATAATCTCAAAGTAATAAGTGGTAGATATTTTATTTATTTAAATATATTTTCTTTATTGCTTAAGTTGCTTAAAACATATTGAGATGTAAAATGGAATTTCCCAAAAAATTTATTGTATTTCGTTATAGAAAGGCTATTTAGTTACTGGTAATTTAGAAACTATTATTCTAGATTGATGTGAGGTACATGAATTTAATCATGTACATAAAATTGTATTTTCGAAATTATTATTAATATATTTTATTATTTATGAAAATCATATTTGAAATATTTGTTTGAATTAACATTGGATTAAATATGTTAATTTAAATTAGAAAAAGATTTTATAGATTTCAATTAAATGAAGGATTATCGATATTTGATTTGGATTGACTCGGATAAATTTCTCATCAATTTAAATAATGAAGGAATTATCCTTGGGGATTTAATTCATCCCAAGCCATATCCAATTGGAGCTCCCACCCCCTATATAAGGAGACGCTTTTTTCCATCAATTTCCATAACCCACAGCTATTGTGCACCGTGTCTGTGTCCCGTATCCCTTTCTACTATCCATCTTTACAATTATAATTTTGTGCATGTCCGACATTCCCGGACACCCTCTCATCGTTGTGTCCGTGTCTCGTGTCTCTTGTCGCACAAGATACGACACCCCGACACAAACAATCAGAACACAACCAACCACCACCAGCACCATCATCAACACCTCCGCCACCTCCGTCTCCGTCTCGCCACCATCACCGCTGTCACCGCCCCGAACTCCCCAATCCGCAAAACCACAACCACCCACCATCAATCAAAGAAAAAGGAGGATTTTATTACCTGCCCTGGTCGTCGTAACGCCTGGCCTCCGCCACTCCGTGCTCCGTGGTGGGCTGTGCCGTCCCGTCGTATCAGAGTCGGGCCGCACCGTCCATTGTCCTCCGTGCGTAGCCCCGACTTCGTCACTGCCGCCCTCACTCGCCACCGCCTTCCGCCAAACCCCGACCGGAAAACCCCATCATCGCCGTGCGTCCGGCGAATGCCGCTCCTTGTAGGCGCCAGATCTGTTCAGTGGGCATCGCGCCGCTCCTCACTTCCCACCAGATCCGGAGCTCCGATCCCTGAGCGCTGCCTCCTTCCGGTGACGCACCGCCCGACGTGCTACCACCGTCCTCGTCGGCAAACTGCTTCCCCGCGCTCCTTCCGCCAGCCCGCGTCCGGAGCCGTCGCCGTCCTCCGTCCTCAGCCGGTCGCGTGCGCGAATACCCTGCGTCGTCGCCACCGTACTGCAGCACCTGAGAACCACCGTCCAGTGTCGCCTCTGGTTTCAGACTCTTGCACATCAATCATGGCTAATGGACTGTTCGGGACTTTTCGGCTCATCACACCACACCAGGCGACATACCAGACAAGACACCTTGCCTTTACTGTTTAAATTTCCTACTCAATATCATGCATATTTTATTTATTTTCAAGTTGTTTCTTTCTAAATTATATGTAGATGCAAATTACTATATTTTATGCAATTGGCTTAGAGTTAAGGGACTACCATCAAATTTAGTGTGTCTCATTGACTTGTCACGATTGTACACGAGTTGTGTGTGAGAGTTGTGAGTATCATATAGAGGTCACTTGCGTGTGGGCTGATCTCCCGTACTCATGTGTAGGAGTAACTGTCAATAGATGCATGTTAGAAGACTTGACAGTTATCTATTATAAAACAGTATGGTGGAAACGACACGTGTTTGTGTGTCATGGTTACAACACACGTATAGTATCATTTGGAGGGAGGGGACAGCTACTAGCGTAGGGGTTACATTTATTTTTACGTACATTTGGGAGATAGTGTCTCGGATGAGCGCTACGTGTTACTCGGCCGATAGTGTCTCGGATGAACGCTACTTGTTGGCCACTCTTTATTACTTGCTTGCGTGAATCCGTTACAGCCCCTGCATAGAACGTTGTCTTCTAAAGTGCATTCCACATAGAATGGTTAGGAACCTTTACTCATGCATATATTTTTTGTTGAGCTTTTATTATTCAGTTTATTGGCATGATATTATGTGTCTTGTTACGTCCCTCTGAGGACCTGGTGATCCCTCCAGGTGTGTGTTTCATGATTTTTTGCAGGCGCTCTAGCTAAGGCTATGTCTTCCTTCCTCGTGATGATTGCTCTTGGAATCGTCACTTGCTCACTCGACCAATTCTTTCTTTGTATATTTTTCCATATTAAATTTAGTTGGTAGTGGATCTGTCTCCGTCCAACGAATGTATACATGACAAACTCAAAGTTGATTTTATATCATTATTTATCTTTGTGGATGAGATTTAGTGTCGTGGCTTTCTACATTTACAGCTTATGTATACATACGAGCCCCTTTCATTTACTCGTATGTATCCAGCTGGCATGATACGTTTCTAGTCCTTCTATTCGTTACATTAACACAATTACTCAAGGACACAGACCAATTGTAAATCATCAAGCCATCACACTACGAAGAACCTATATTAAAATGAGAATCTACAAGGACCTGGACTAAAGAACCGAAAGTCTCCTTACTCCCAAGCTAATTGAGGCTGAAACAGAATCTATAATAGAAGTAAAATGATAGAGATGACATGTTAGGACCCTTCTCAAGATACAATCTGATAATCATACACGTCTATCCTAAATCATGATACTCAGAATCCTCGCCACGCCAGTAATCAAGGCTGCGATAAACGGTAGATTCCATAACTAGGTATGCACCTCTATAATCATATCGTTTGGAATCCTCGCCACGCCGACTAGTATAGCTGCGAGAAATCTTAAATCTCATGACCAAGATATGTACATCTGAAGTTAGGTCTCTACGTTTCCGCCACGCCCCTATTATTTTCGTCAACATATGTTATCAGAAGATACCATAATTTCGGCCATAGAATTCATCTCGATATGAAAAATCAAAATCAGCGATAATGTAACAAAATTCAAATTCAATAATAAGGAACAAGGGCGAACAGAAACAAAAGGAAAGGATTTTAAATTGATGTTAAACTAAGATTCTCAAGGGTCGTCCCAGGAATCTCTCAAAAGTCCGAAGCAAAGAGATCAATATGGCACATAATAAGATATCGTCAAGGAAGGATAATTTATTTTGAAATGCAAGGAGAGTTGTCATGATAATCAAAAGATTGGAATTTTCCTAATATGTGATTGAGTAACTTCTATCATAACCTAGAATATATATCCTAACAACAGGCTCGTAATTAGTACTCTAAGTCGAGCACCATTACGAAATCGTATTAGTTGTGACTCAGACCTGCACGGGCCACCATAAAAACGTGCCATAACCCGTACCCTGTTTAGGGGCACGAGCACGTGGGTACGTCCAGCCTACGCCGCAGTATCGGCGGTAGAACGGTGTAAAGGTCATCTAGAATATATAGAATCTAAGACACAATAATATAACCTGCCATCTCCGCACGGAGAAATATAATCACCACTCAATCACATAATCTTAGGAAGATAAGCACGATGATAAAAATAAAGATAAAGATTAAGTAAATAGTCTGAAAAAGTGCGGAGCCACAATCACAAGTTCAGAATTTAAAGACATAACACATGATCCCAATTAAATACTACAAGTCTCAAAGTATCAAGCTGGAATATAGCCCAGACAAAATCTAGGTAAACTAGGTCACTACTGGCGGTGCGTCCTCTACGATCACCGGATCCACAGGCTGGTCCTGGTCATAGGCTCCATCTATGCCAAACCCATAGTAGGTCGAGCAATCTGCATCTAAATTCTCTGAAAAACAACAGGGGTTATCCTGTCAGGATATGAGCAAGTACAAACACCAATAGTAGTTCCATGTGAATTGACAAATACTATAAGAGACAATTATAATGAAATACAAAATGAAATGTCAAGACTGAAAGTAAAACAGTACAAGAGAACTAGATATCATGTCACGTGTGAGATATAAGATAAAACTGGAATATAAATAATGGAAAGTAATCTGAGGTATGATGTAGACATAAAAATAAAGTGCTATGAGATATTAGAGCGTTATGTGATCGTCTTGGGTCAAGATCAGGATGTTCCATTTGACCGGCTATGCACAGGTAGTATAATAGTATAGGGATCAGGCCGACCAAGATGGAAAGCTATGCACAAGTAGAATAAGGTCAGGCTACACCCTACGTGTGGTGAGGGTGGAGCTATGCACAAGTAATAAACAAGTAGGGGTAATGATCACATAACCTCTAATAACTCCTCCATCTCCAAGTAGTATAATGAAGCCAGACATGACAGGTCATGACACAAGATTTGTAGAGTAGGGGGCTAGCCCACTCCCAAATCGGTATCTATATAAGTACATGAAACAATATCGAACAATGTACTCATATACCAGGTAAACCGGGAATGACATCTCATAACGAGATTCATGTATACTAGTCCGTGTATCCTCGTGTCGAGAATCAAGTATGATATTACAACTGAATCGGATATAGTAGATATCAAAGCAATGAAAACTATCAGAGAATGTACTTGCCTGTTGTCATGAGCTGAGAAAATAGAAACTACAACCCACTCAATAAGCCACGAACGGTCAACTCGCACAACTGTCTCCTAATGTTGAAACAGACATTACCAATGTTCTTAGAATAGTCAAAATATCTAAAAATATCTATCCATAAGTCTAATTCTGGACACAGGGGCAAAAAGGTAATTTTTGGTCAAAATGGTGTCCGTCGTTGGACCCACTTTGCACCAAAATATGTGCCAGAACTTACGGTCTCTAAAGTCATCAAACTACAAGTCTACAAGTCCGATTTGACGAGATGAACCCAACCGTTTGTCCAAAGTTGGATTTCGGTGGGTCGTGCACAAATTCGTCCGTTAGATCGGGTCGCGGGCCCGCCAAAATAGCATTTCACACGACCTTCTCAGATTCGGACCAAACTTGGCATAGATGACCAGAAAAATGATACGGTCCTGTTGGCGTATATTTCGTATCGATATGATGAGCATACACAAAGTAATTGACAAATTTACAAAAAGGCCGATACGGTAAATTTTGACGGATATGCATCAAATTCGTCGCGCACAGGCGACCAATTTGAATTCCGTCAAAACCCACACGTCCATGAAGTCGATACACACCTTACGATACTTTTGGTTCGCGACCACGTCGTCCGGATTGACGGGACGGACGGCGTATCGGGACAATTTTTCTAAAAATTTAGTTTTTGAAAAAGTTTTTTCTTCAACTTCACCAACCAATAACTTTTCGTACATTGTATGAAATTTAATTTTACAAGAAGGATTTTAAAGCCATATAGGTTGTCTACAAGTCTCTTCAAACCGATTTTGAAAACTCGCAACACGCTGGTCGCAAATCGGCCACGAAGTTGGAATTTCGGGACAGTTTCTAACGTCCAATAAATTAAGTTTTTCTTGATTTTAGAACTCATTTTTCGTCACACATGATGCGAATCGGCACGAACTATTTGAAGGGAATTAAAGGTGTATATGTTGTGAACATACCAGAAGAAACGAATCCTGAAACGATCGAGCGAGGAAGGAGAAATTCGCTCACGAAGTTGGGTTGACGACTGTTGCCGCTGCTGTCTTGGCGCGTGCGCCCGCTCTTCTCTGGCGATGTACGGCCGACCTCCGGCGTGTCAGAGGCGTCGGGGTCGACTTCGGGGTGAGCGCTAGGTTGGAGGTGACGGCTAGGGTTTGGTTTTCGAAAAAACCTCTCTCTCTCTATCAATATATATATGTAAAGGAAGGGGCTCGAGTTCGGGTTCGGCCGAACACCTGGGGGGATCGGCCTTGCTGCTGTGTTGCTTTTGATTGTGTGTGTGTGTGTGTCTGTGTGTGTGTGTGTGTGTGTGTGTGTGTGTGTGTGTGTGCGTTTGTGTTGTTGTGTTTGCATGAAAAAAAATCAATTTTGACTTTTTGGTTTCTATTTTGACTTTGGTTAAAACCTTTATACTTTATATTTTTTTTTTATATATATTTTATACTTTATATATTTATACTTTATATATATATATATTTTTTTTTTTATACTTTATATATATATATATATATATATATATATATATATATATATATATATATATATATATATATATATATATATATATATATATAAAATATATATATATATATATATATATATATATATATATATATATATAAAATATATATATATTTTTTTATTTTTTTTTATTTTTTTTATTTTTTTTATATATATTTTATATATAAAAAATATATATTTTTTATATATATAAATATATATATATATATATATATATATATATATATATATATATATATATATATATATATATATATATATATATATATATATATATATACAAAAATCTTAATTTATTTATAAATAAAACAAATATTTTACATTCTATATTTATTTAATATATTAAAGATTTTTATAAATAAAAACTCTATTGAACATCTATATATATCTATATCAACAAAATACTATTTAACTATAATGTAAACACGCTAGAAATAATAATTTAAATAATATTAAAAAAAATAAAATAATGTAAATAACCATATTAGCCCTATTCAGGAAAGTGGGGGTGACAATTTTCCCTAAAATTCTACAGTTTTGAAAACAGTTTTTCCGTCAATTTGGGAAAACGATTTCTCAATGCTCGGTCGATGAATCGACTTCCGTAAACTTGGTTTCAATGCCCCATAGGTTATCTAGGACTGTTGTTAATTCGTTTTTGATGTTGTGTAATGATCTGATCTACATCTGGCTTCTAAAACAGGGATTTAATTCCTGAAACTGTTCTGTTTGAACAAGTTTTTTGTCAATGTTTTGATTCGAATTCCTATCGAATCATGTTCACTCCAATTCAACTAACTGATAGATATTCGAGAGTGTCAGGTTGGGATTGTACCTACATAATTGGTTCGACGAACGATGAACCGTAGTGTCGGAAATCTGGCCAGGAACAGAGCTTCGCCTCCCGCCTCTGCTGTGACTCACTACCAGAATAAGTCGTTTTAGCGACGCATAAAGACGTCACTAAAACGACAAATTTCGTCGCTAAATATATTTAGCGACGGAATTACCGACGTTTCGTGATAGCCGCTGAAATGTAAGTCGCTAATCTTCTAAACGTCGCCAAACGTCGCAATTATCGACGTTTGTCGATGTATATATATGTCGGTATATTACCGACGTCTACCGTCGTGACGTCGGTGGATTAGCGACGTATTAATGTGTATCGCTATGCGTCGGTAAATTACCGACGTATTACCGACGAATTGTCGGTGGTTTAGTGACATGTTCAAAGTCGCTAAACGTCGGTAAATCCTGTGAATTCCTGGGAATATTACCGACGTGCACCGACGTTTACCGACGTTTTCCGACGTAAATGTACGTCGGTGTACGTCGGTAAACTGATAATATCGCATATTTACCGACGTTTACCGACGTAAATGTACGTCGGTGTACGTCGGTAAACGTCGGTAAACGTCGCTAATTCTGAAAAAAATTAAAAAATAAAATACAGAATGTCCATTTCTCCCTGTAGTTTAAAAATATAACCATTTCTAACTGTAGAATAGGATCCAAACAATCACAGAATGTCCAATTCTCGCTGTACACAACTAACCAAGTTTGTATACTTGACGTCGATAATTGCGAATAACCAAATATCCAAATAACCAAGTTTACAACAATCACACAACAACTAACCAAATAACCAAATAACCAAATATCCAAATAACCAAATATCCAAATAACCAAGTATCCAAATAACCAAGTATCCAAACAACCAAGTATCCAAATCTACACAACCAACAAATGAAAAAAGTCACAAATAAAGAATGAAACAAACACAGAAACAGTTCTAACTAGGACTACTAAGAATCTGGTGCAGAAGGGGCACCGCCGCGACGAAGGGATAAGAACAACTCATACTCCTCACGTGAAATCGATACCGATGGAGGAAGTGACGTCGGTGGAGTCGATATCGAAGAAGATGCCGGTGGAGGCGACGGAGTCAACGACGATGAAGGTGCACCCGGAAGACCAGCACGCTCCAACGCTGTAAGTCGCTGATGGTATGAATCCATGATAGATAACATTCTATCACTGCTCTCGACCATCGACTCCTGCGCCAATCTCATTCTCTCGGCCATGTTCACCTGTCCTGTCTGCAGCTCCGTGACCGTGCGCTCTAACCCTCCAACGGTGCGCTCTGTCCTCTTAGTCGTCTCCCTATGGTCCATAATATCGCGGTCGAGCGTATCCAATCGTGCTAGCAGCGCAGGATCTTCGTGCTGAGACTGCTCCTCGATCCGTCGTAGCAGGTCGTCACGGAGAGACTCCATCATCTGGTGGACTCGGGCAGACTCCTGGGACGGCTGTGGACCAAGCACACTAGCAGGAGATGTCCTAGAGGACTGGGTCGTAACTAGGGCGCCATAGGATCCCGTACCGTAGTACGTACCCCTACGGAGTCCACCAGCGGCGGCCATCCATAGCTCGTCCGTCGACGGAGCCTAAGTGGGCTGCGAGGAAGTACCGGCCTCGCCTGCATCAGGTGCACTAGCAGCCGCCCGTTCCCGCAGCCTCTGATACTCGGCCTAGAAAGTACTTATTATTACTAACTTCTAATTTCTAATTAATGTACTTATTATTACTAATTTCTAATTAATGTACTTATTATTTCTAATTTCTAATTAATGTACATATTATTACTAACTACATGAATATTTATTTGCATCATATTTACTAAGTTATATTAAAATTGACATGAAGTATTAAATTAAGATAACGTATTGTAATACTTACATAAGTCTGCTCGGCCCTCTCGTCAATAAGGTCAGCGCCGCGACGATGGGTGGCCAGGAAGACGGTCACCATGTCGGCGTTACTGACCTTCCTTACCTGTAATTAAATATATTATCTTAGTAATAATTTATTGGTTTGCATTAAAATAATATTTCTAAAAAAGGAAGACATACCAGACGACGGAAATGTTCTGTAATCGAAATTGACCCACCGCACCACTTCGAGGCATGTTGCCTAGCCGCCTTGGCCTTCTCCGACTTCTTCTTGTACTTTGGCTCCTCGAATCGAGCCTTCATCGCATTCCATTGATCAGGGGTGATCCAACCTTGGATCGGCTTTCCGGCACGATCATGATCCTTCTGATCATTGATAGAGTCGCGGATCAGCTTGGCAGCGACGGCAGGAAACATCCCCTCGATAAGCTCGGCCCTGTGCGGTGGATAGAAAAACATATCCTAGAAGAGTGCAAACCAAATATTTATCAGTTATATATAATATACAAAAATTATATGATTCATGTTAAAAGCAAATATATTTTAACCTTGAAGCGCGCAAACCAGAAGGCCTTTCTCTCGTCCGGAGCTCAGAGTAGTTAATCCAAGCACCACCATAATTATGTCTCAGCATGTGGCCTAGACGTCTCCGTACCTCTGGGGGACGATATCTATACAAACATAAAGAATTCATGACAAAAGTTAAATTATGATAAAAACAGAAAGAAAAAAATTATAAACCAAAACACCTACTTTGTACCGTCGGCCCAGATCTCCGTCCTCCTCTCCTCCGGAGGTGCGTACGCATCATCTGTATGATGCTGGTCGACCGTCGGCGCCGCCGCCTCGGCCGTCGCCGCAGCCTCCGCCATCTGCTCATCCGTCTCCATCATCATATCAGCAGTAGGAACGCTAGACGGGCGATCACTCTCAACAGGCCTGGAACTACTCGTCCCAGGAGATATGCCACGTGACATCGTCCCACCAGGCCCACCTACTGTCCGATATGTAGGAGTAATCGGCGACGAAAATCCAGAGCCGGTACCAGAATGAGGTACCGAAGGAAAACTCTGTCCTCTAGCAGTACCTGTAGGAAGTACCGGAGGAGAGTGACCTCGTTGTCAACTTCGGTACGCTCCGCGATGACCTGCCATACCTGATAACAGCATATGATAATACAACAAATAATAGATACTAGAAATATGAAAGTACAACAAATAATAGAGACTAGAAATATGAAAGTACAATAAATAATAGAGACTAGAAATATGAAAGTACAACAAAGACAAGATAATAACCAAGATAACATATGATGATGCATTCTACAATAAACATCTAAGTCCAGATAATATATTCTAGAAGAAACATCTAAGTTCAGATAAGTATATCTCTCTCAATCATCTTCAGAATAATCATCTTGTTCGTCTTCCTCGACCTCATCTTCCTCTTCCTCCTCATCTTCACTTTCATCTTCACCTTCGTTGGCTTCGTCTTCCTCTTCGAATAATTCTACATCTTCTACATTATGTGTCGTGTAATGCGTAACTTCCGTGGAGTCCACATCGACAATATTGGTTACAAGAGGTAGCTCGTCCTCCTGGTAAGCTTTTTCGTCAACATCAAAAGTATCTCTGGCTTTAGTCTTGCATACTACCCACCAGTCAGACTTTGTTGCTCCCCGTCTCGGATAAGCTGTGAAGTACACGAGCTGAGCCTGAGTTGCTAGGACAAACGGTTCGTAGCCTTGATATCTACGCTTGTAGTTTATATCCAAAAGACTATGCTTGTCAATTTTCCAACCTTGATTTTCAATCTGATCGAACCATTCACACTTGAATAATACGATCTTTACAGGTTCTCTGCCATTATTATATGACAACTCCACAATCTCTCGCAAGATGCCAAAGAAATTATTTTCTGGATCGACGTCTTTGTAGTTCGAAGACTTGATACACAAACAACTATTTTTCGTGGAATCAAGATCTAGGAAGCTGTCTCTGATCGAAGCATTTGTCGACTTAAACCGAAAGCCATTGACACAGTAACTTGGCCATATTTTAATAAAAGTAATTGGTCCCTTGGCAAGAGTTCTAATTAATTCAATCTCGGGTGAAATTAGACGATCGACCTGAATATCAAAGAAGCGATAATAAGTTATTTATTGTGCAGTTGCATTAGAAGAGGCCAGTAATTACCGAGCTACTTACATATTCGCTCAACCAAGAAGGAAAATGACGTCTCATTTCTTGTTCTAATGCTTCGTCTGTTAGGTAGGGTCTAATCAGCCTCAACTCATCATTATATGTGCTGAAAAACAACGAAGCAACCGCCGATTAGTACAATAATATTAGCTTATACTATTACATTGAGATGACGTAAACTCATCATCCTGAGTTACTTACCCCTCTAGCTTCTCCACTTCATCCTCCTCGCAATTGAGTAATACATACAACTGAGCAGCCCTTAGCTCTTCGTCATTCAAATATCTCTTCTTTATTTTCCCCGAAGGCTTTCCGGACGCATTGAATACTTTCAGTATTCCGTCATTAAATTCTTGATATCCGTCGTCGTTTCTCGGAGCCCTCGTTCTATTCGTAGCAACATGAGGTTTGAAATAGGAGGAGCAGAAATTTGTAATCTCCTCGAGAATATAGGCTTCACAAATAGAACCCTCGACCCGAGCCTTATTTTTCACCTTTCTTTTTAGGTGATTCAAATGTCCCTCGAACGGGTACATCCATCGATATTCGACGGGTCCACCAATACGTGCCTCGTAGGAAAGATGAATCGGCAAATGCTCCATAGAGTCAAAGAATCCATGAGGGAACACCCTCTCTAGCTTGTACAGTGTAACCGTAATATCCTTCTCTTGCTTTTCTAGACGTTCAACGAGTAATTTCTTAGAACAAAGGTCCATGAAGAATATGCTAAGCTCCGTCAATGGATCCCAAACTGCCTGCGGTAAGAATTCTCAAAATACAATCGGAATTAACCGCTCCATGAATACGTGACAATCATGGCTCTTCATACCTGTCAGTTTGTTCTCCTTGAGGTCGACGCATCTTCTCAAGTTCGAAACATACCCATCTGGAAATTTCAGACCTTGAATCCACCTATAAAGCCTCACTTTATCCTCCTTCTCCAGTGAGAAAATTGCCTTAGGCTGCTTCAACTTTCCATTCCCGTCCTCTATCAAATGCAATACAGGACGTCTACATATTTCTTCCAAGTCCAATCTAGCCTTTGGATTGTCTTTCGTCTTCCCCTTTACGTCCATTACAGTATTAATTATGCTGTCAAACACATTCTTCTCGATATGCATGACATCAAGGTTATGTCTAATCAGATTGGTGCTCCAATATGGAAGATCCCAGAATATACTCCTCTTCGTCCAGTTATGAGTGCGACCAAATCCGTCACACTTGTAGCCCGTAGCAGGCTGCTCAATAGCTCTTGGTAAATCCTTTACCTCTTCCCATATCGTGTATCCGGTCCACCTTGGCGGGGGATTAGCCTTCTCCACAACGCCAGCACGAAAAGCATTCATGTTCCTCCGGTACGGACGATCCTTCGGCAGGAATTGTCGATGACAATCGAAGAAGCACGGTTTACCTCCGTGTTTCAAACGGAAAGCCTTAGTGCTGTCCATGCAATACGGACATGAAAGACGACCATGCGTGCTCCATCCAGATAACCTTCCATAGGCCGAAAAGTCGTTGATGGTCCACATAAGTACTGCCCGCATCCAGAAATTTTGTTTTCTAGATACATCGTACGTGTTGGAACCTACTTCCCACAGCTGATTCAACTCATCAATCAACGGCTGTAAATACACATCGATGTTCCTTTTCGGATTGTTCGGACCTGGGATAATAACGGTGAAAAACATATACGGAGTCTTCATGCATATCCAAGGCGGTAGATTGTATGGGGTGACGATCACAGGCCAACACGAATACTGGGATCCCGAAAGTCCGAATGGGGTAAAACTGTCGGAGCAGAGACCCAATCTGATATTACGCGGATCAGAAGCAAAATCTGGATACTCTCGATCAAAGTGCTTCCATTCTTCTCCATCAGATGGGTGATCCAACACTCCTTCGGTATGTTCCCGCTTATGCCAACTCATGTTTTCTGCAGTTTCCTTCACCATAAACAACCGCTGCAACCGCGACGTCAACGGCAAGTAGTGCATCGAAGAGGTAGGCTTCCTGGTACCGACAGACTTTCCTCTACCACATGCCTTGTAGCGATCGACACCACAAAATCTGCAGGCGTCTTCATCCTTGTTGCCTTTGTAGTACAACATGCACCCGTTGCGACAGGCATCGATTTTTTTGTATCCCATCCAGAGCGATCTAACCATCCTCTTAGACCGGTAGAAGTCTTTAGGCAACTTCGCACCCTCAGGCAATATTTCTATAAGCAACTCCATAAGACGGTTGTAGCAATCTTGCGACATGTTAAAATCGGACTTGATGCTCAACAATCTTGTAACCACCTCCAACGGTGAATGATCCTCACAACCAGGATATAATGGAGTCCTTGCATTCTCCAGCAACTCCATGAATTGTGCAGCATCGGTGTTCGGTGCCTCCTCAGGTGCATCATGATCATCCGGATCGAAACTAGGCCCGATCGCGTCGAAAACCATGTTCACCAACCCATCGTCGTAAGGAGCGTTGTTGTGGACATCCACATAAGGCTCGTACTCCGATGCTAAAGATACAAGTTCTCCGTGCTCGCTCCACTGATAGTAATTCGGCGTGAAACCCTTCGAGTATAAATGATACGTGACATCCACTTCTGGATGATATTTCAAGTTACAACATCTCACACACGGACACTTAATTTTGGTACCGTCCATGTACTGAGGGAACGCCTTGGCAAACTGCTGGAACTGGTGTACACCCTCTATGAATTCATCCCGCACACCGTACATGTCATCAGGATGATGGTTGTACATCCAAGTACGATTCCGCAGATAGTAATTCAGCTCCATAATTCTGTAAGATAGATACATCAAGGTAGTGAATGATATGCAATTGTCAGTTCATGCGGTCTACACTTTCCGCAGTATATGTACACATGACATTTTACGTTAAATGGTCAGAGATTATCTGTCATCTTCTTTTCGCATTGCTAACTTTTCTTTCGCGTGTTTGTACGTGCGGTGGTCAGAGATTATCATGGCGGTATATCACCCGTGTCTACAATATTTCATATAGGCTGAGTTGTAGAAGTAAAGTTTTAGGATATTAGTCTATATATTATGTATAGTCCAACCGAGCCAACTCTAAGCTAAACTAGTCCAACTTGGTCAAACTAGCCATTTCTAAGTTGTATAAGTCAAGGATATTAGTCTATATATACTAGTATAAACTCTCCCTTCTCTCCAAATACCTGGTACTAGTTAACCCTCCCCCTTTCTTCCACTAGACACATACATACGTATACATGATGTATACAACCACACATACTCTTGTGACACTCCCTTTCAAACACAAACACACACATATATGTTCCCTTACACATGTTGCCATGTTACCTATAAAAATAGGAAACCCTTGTTGTCTAAAATAAGACACAATTGTACAAAGAGAACCATACTGTAGAACTCACACTTTAAGACAATAGATGAAGGAAGACTTGTATAGAGGATCGATAGGGTTGAGCAATGTCATTTTATTCTACAAAGAGAACCATACTGTAGAACTCATACTGTAGAACTCACACTTTAACACAATTCTACAAAGAGTTGTTATAGGGTGTTGAGCGATGTCATTTTATTCTTTTCTTCTTCTTCTTCTTGGGATTTTTGAGTATTGGATCTTGAGACATATATAGCTAGAACTTACGAAGAATGGAGTACCATACTTCAACAAATAGATATTGACTAATTGGTTCATATACTTGTTGTCTAAAATAAGTGTAGGAATGTTGCAAGGTGTAACAATGTATCAAACACTATATCGAAACCCAAACCCAATATGCAAATCAAAATTAATACGAAAATACACAAGTGTATGTAGGGGATTAAGTGTACAGAGGTGAAATACATATATAAGCATGCTTGGGGGTGTCCACGTGTCCAACAAATGAACACAAAGTGTCCAAAACCTCACGAACACACTGTATCAGTGAACACATGGTCGTAACGTGTCTCCGTGTCCATTTTGGACACGAAAAACACCTCAATTAGGGTTAGGGTTTACCTTCAGTCTCCTCACGGTGGTGAAAGAGGAGGAGGAGGACAAGTTCGGTGGTGGAGGAGGAGGGGATTAAATGTACAGAGGTAAAATACATATATATGTATGCTTGCGGGTGTCCACGTGTCCAACAAATGGACACAAAGTGTCCAAAACCTCACGAACACACTGTATCAGTGAACACATGGTCGTAATGTGTCTCTGTGTCCATTTTGGACACGAAAAACACCTCAATTAGGGTTAGGGTTTACCTTCGGTCTCCTCGCGGTGGTGGAGGAGGAGGATCTCGCGGTGGAGGAAGAGAAGGGGCTCGCGACGGAGGAGGAGGAGGAGAAGGGGCTCGCCGGAGGGAGGAGAAGGAGCTCGCGGTGGAGGAGGATGATGAGCAGCGCCGGAGGAAAGGGGGTCGGGCTGCCGTCGAGGTCGGAGGAAGAGGGGCAGGAACAAAAAATTTGGGGAGAGGGAGAAATGAAAAGTGGAACCGAGGAAACCCTATTTAGCAGAAATTAGCGACGCCCGAAATACGTCGCAAAGCGTCGGTATTGGTTTAATATTCGGCGACGTTATAACCTTTGCGACGCTAAACGTCACTGAAATGATAAAACTAGCGATGTTTTCCGACAAATCAATGACGTTGGTTTTTATTAGACTATAGGTAGTCGTAATATGTCGCTGTATGTCGCTACCAGCGACGTATTGTGACGCTTAACTTTGGCGTCGCTAAAACCAAAAGTATTGGCGACGTTTTAAGTTGGCGTCGCTAATTACGTCGCTGATATGACTTATTTTGGTAGTGACTGCTGTTGTGCCTCATCGTCGGCTCTGTCGCCATCCGGCGACTCGCATGGCGGCGCGCAGTCACGGGGTTGCCACCCAGTGTGTCGGGGAGGGTGGCGTATTGTCAGTTGGGGTAATGGTTAGGGTTTGTTGTGTCTCCCCCCTCTCGATCTTTTTATATATATATGGCTATTTTTAGCATGTTGGTTAAGGCTCGGGTTTGCCTTGGGTTTGACCACTGTATGGGCTGGGGCTTTCCTGGTATTTGGGGGTGTATGTGTATACATATATGTTTATATGTATATACATTAATAAATTTTCAATATATTTATATGCATATATAACTCAATATATATATATATATATATGTGTCTATAATTTATATCTACTTATGTATATCAATAGATATATATTCCTATATATGCATAAATGTTCAATAACACCAAAGACTCCTAATAATACGTTTTTCATGGACAGTGTCTAAACATAGAATCTATCTACACGATAATATATATTTTCCTGAGAACACAAGTAAACGATAATAAAGATATTTATATTAATTATAGCATCAACAATAAATCCCTTCAAAGTGTCAATAAAAAAAAATAATAATAATAATAATAATAATAATAATAATAATAATAATAACAAAATACAGTAACCAATAATAGGCATTGCATCTACTTAAAATATGTCTACATGGTGTATTTGGTCTCACTACATGCCAACACGGGCTCTGGTTTGGTTTGGGTCCAGTTTGGACTAAATTGGTGCAGCAGGGTCTCCTACAAGTCAATAAATCTTAATAATAAATAATTAAATTATTTCTAGTGGTCATGTCACAACTTGGCCTAATTTTTATAGTTAGGACACACTTATGGCTTGGCCTTCCCTACCATAGCTAAAGCACTAGTGAAGGCACACAACTACACTATCTATGCCATGATTCCTAGTCACCTTGTACTCCAATTTCTAACCACGACTAAAGTCATCTACCATAATAATTAACTAATTAATTATTTATAACCTTCTAAAAATTATCATTTAAATCAAATAAATAATAATAATTTTTTTTTGAAATTTCCGGGAAGAGGAGTTACAAATCTACCCACCTTAAAATAATTTTATTCTCGAAATTCTAATTAATAACTATTCCTTAAAATTCCAAAAGAAAGTCTACTTTTACCTTAATCTCCTTCAATTTAATTCCTCAAAAATAGTTTATATCCTTCTCCTAGACATTTTGTAACTACGAAACCTCGAGGACTTCTACCCACCTTAGGTCATACTACTCCTTCAAAGGTATGTCACTAAAACTTTATAACCTTCCATCTAGTTGCTAGAATCATTACACATAGATATTTAAGACATATGGCACTTATAATTCCCCCATATCTATTAAACAACCAACACTTATATAATCAAGCAATATTATACTATAATTTAAGAATTATTGATAAATTCTAGACAGCACGATCGTTCGTCACCCCAAAATAGGAAGAGACGAAAATCAATGGTTCGGAAGGCAAGAAAGAATAATCGAGGACAAATATGAAATTTCAAGGACATAGAGAAATTTCTAGAAGAATTTTCAAGGCATTGTGGATTAGGATTTCTAAGGTTTAGTCATAGTCGCAGGCTCGTATCAGCACTGTTACGTAACCGATACGATATGCTCTGACCTACATAGGCCACCCAAAAAAACTTGGCACGACCCGCACCCACTTTTCGGACGCGAGCTCGTGAGCAAGCCAGCTACGTATCGAGCGGACTCCAGCCCATCTCGAATACGTAAACGTTGTCTAGACTATGGTATCACGTGCCTAATCATGGCAAGGCAGCCTATAACTCAATCTATAATAAGAATATAAAACATGAATGAACACTATGGGTCGTAGTCTGTAGCCCACTAGCATACATGTCTGATTAGACTTCAAGAATTAACATGAGTCTATAAAGTAAGCTAACAAGCAGAGTATATCATGATAAGGAATGAAAGCACGAATGGATAATAAGCGTAATATCACTATACCTGGATCCTGCAAGTGTATCACAAATATCTACCATCCTGCTCTGCTAACTAACTCTATGCAATCACTAAACCTGAAGAGATCATCAGGTCCTCAGGGGACATAGCAAGATACATAAAAACATTCCTATTTAACAGTTCTATCATGCATAAGAATATAAATAGGCTATAAACATAAAACGAGATAAAAACTAACAATTGGCTACTGACAGGTGACTATGAACACGGATACGGGAAACAACTACACACAAATGAACTCCTGGGAGAGAACTGGTGAACAAGAGATCAAAGGATATCAAACCCTCGTCCCGAGCGTGGACTCGATAGTTTGAACTAAACACTAACCCTCGCCCCGAATGTGGACTCACAGGTTAGTTTACGACAAACACCCTTACCCTGAGTGTGGACTCGCAGGTGCAAACAGATCAAGACAAATACCCTCGTCCCGAGTGTGGACTCGCAGGTGCAAACGGAAAACCCTTGCCTCGATTGTGGACTCGCAGGTTGAGAAAACGAAACAGGAATTAGCAGTTCAGTTACACACACTCACTCCATGATACAATATGACTTAGTCAAGGTACATGTGATGACCCGGTACAATACAGTCAAGATACATCTAAGGACAACTCTCGTATAGTCTATAATGTCAAACTTTGGACAACGACGGTATATAGACGGGACAATAACTAATATACATGATAAGAAGAAAAGTATACCAATCAAACCAATCCAACTAATTGATGACATATAACTACTAGATAAAGAAATAATCATGCAGTAAACTGTAGAGGGAGGCAAGGTATACTTGCCTGGTAGTAGCACGAAGAACCAACAATATACCGTCAACTGGTAAGCCATAAAGTCCAAATCTCACAATTGTCTCTGAAAGATGAAATATACATTACCAACATTTTTAGAATAGTCAAATTAGCTAGGATTGCCTGTCCATAAGTCCAATTCTGGACACAGGGGCAAAACGGTAATTTTGGGTCAAAACGATGTCCGCCGTTGGACCCGCTTCGTACCGAAAAGCTTGCAAAAGTCAATGGTCTCTAAATTTGTCAAACTACATATCTATTGATTCGTTTTGATGATACAAACCCAACGGTATGTCAAATTTTGGATTCCGGTGGGCCGTACAAGAAATTGTCCGTTGAGTCGGATCGTGGGGCCCGCAAAACGGCGATCTGATCAACTGTCTCAAAATTGGACCAAACTTACAGGACCAAAAAAATGATACTGTATTGTTGGCATAGGTTTTGTCTCGATTTGACGAACGTTCACAAAGTAATTAGAAAATTTACAAAGAGGCTGATACGGTGAATTTTGATGGATACGTATCAAATTCGTCGCACACATGCAACCAATTTGAATTCCGTCAAAGCCTACACATCCGCGAAGTCGATACGCACCTTTTGATTTTGGTTCACGACCACGTCGCCTAGTTTGGTGGGATGTTTGTCATATCGGAGAGTTTTCCTAAAATTTTACAGTTTTGAAAACTCTTTTTTCGTCAATTTGGGAAAATGATTTTTCGATGTTTGGTCGATGAAATCGACTTCCGTAAACTGGGTTTCAATGCCCTACAGGTTGTCTAGGACTGTTTTTATTAGTTTTTGATGTTGTGTAATGATCTGATCTACATCTGGCTTCTGAAACAGGGATTTAATTCCTAAAAATGTTCTGTTTGGACATGTTTTTCGTCAATGTTTTGATTTGAATTCCTGTTGAATCATGTTCATTCTAATTCAATTAACTGATAAATATTCGAGAGGGTCAGGTTGGGATTGTACCTGCAAAATCGGTTCGACAAACGGTAAACCGTGGTGTTCGGAATCTGGCCACAAACAGAGCTCCGCCGCTTGTCTCTGCTGTGACTGTTGTTGTGCCTTGCCGTAGGCTCTGTCGTCGTTCGGCGACTCGTACGGTAGCACGAGGTCGCGGGGTGGCCGCCCAGGGTGTCGGGAAGGGTGGTGCGCTGTCAGTTGGGGTAATGGTTAGTGTCATGACCCGCAACCAGTGTAAGGACACGAGAAGTGGGTACGTCTACCCTATGCCACAGTATCGGCGGTAGAACGCTGTTCTAGGTCGCTAACTAAACAAATCACGCAAACATATATAATGTACCTGTCACAATCTCAACTCCGAATGGAGGACAAGTATAAGATATGTTAATACTCAATCACAATCTAAGCACGATAAGATAACACAGAAGTCTAACAACTATATTAAACTCAAAACAACAACAACTTAAATAAACTTCTAAAGTAACAACATCTCAACAATCTCAAATACAACTCAAACTCCACTTAATACAAAACAAGTTCTAAAAGAGAAACTAAACCATAAACCAGCAATCTACTCCAAGCTCTACTGGTGCTCTAGGCTAGCTGTAAATCTCTATATTACCTGTAATATTTTCAACAGGTCCAATCAGGACAGGAACGAGCACAATACATCTCACGCAGTTCATATCATGGCAAGAAATATAAAGCATGCAAAAGAGTAAGGTATATGAACTGTAAGAAGATGTACAGGAAAATAAGAGAGATACTTGTAAACTGAAAATATGTACGATAAGTAAGAACTGTAAGTGACTAGTAATTCAGATCACAAGATGGTTATGTAAACAGCACGATGTTGCACACGAGTAATCTACAGAGGTTGGATACGAGTAACTATACGATTGATCAGATAACCACTTCTACTCCCCCGTCCCCAATCAATACACAACGATCCAGTCAAGTTATGTTATTGCACACAAAGTATACTTTGTACACGATGATCATGTGAGCACATGAGAGTACACAATTTTTACTCGAATAACACGAATATAAGGAGTACACGATGCCCATGATAAAGTACACAAATACGAAATATTCGATGTATCCGCTAAGGGGATAACATCGCATAAAAAGATCCATATAGTACCAATATGTGATAATAAGTATCAGCATCAAGTAAATTGGTCTAGAGCAAGAATATAGATCCTAACAAGTATGAAAGGATCAGAGAATGTACTCGCCTGATACCCTGCACAGCTGATATGAAAAGATGGCCAACTTGAGTCACAGAGTCCTAGTTAGAGCAACACAGATTATAAAGAGTTTAATTTATATGGTAATTAAAACTATAATGCAATCTACATGAGTCTAAGTCAATCTAGGTCAAAGTCAACTCTTGGTCAACTCTGGTCAACAATCTAGTCAAACTAGGACAACTAGTCTAATGTGGTCAAACTAGCTAGGGTTTGGTCAACAATGGTCAAACTAGTCTAGGTTAGTCAATTCTAGGTCTAAATAAGTCTATGACCTAAACAATCAAGTATACTAATACCATTGCTATCTAACACATAGCCTAAATCAAGGCCCATAGCTAACAAGGCACACAAACATAGTTATATAATATACATTATATATATCACATATATCCTTACCCATATAGTACCACCCTAACACTTACATATAGATATCACATATCAAGTATATACATATCCTCACTATGAGCCATAATCTATATCTATATACTCTCATAATATATATAGATACTATATAACCCAAAAATATATATACCTATCTATATAACTCTTCCATAATCTAACATCACTTACTCAAACTCAAATAGTTAGACACTAACCCACTAACACTAGGATATCATATCAACCATGGTCATATTGACATCCCAATACCAATTGGTTGGAATCCAATACCTTAACTTGGGTAAACCTATACCTTACCTTGGTATATTGATACTATACCTTGGTCTTAAGGTAAACTAATCATTTACCTTGAAGGTAAAGGTAATTCATATTTAACTTAAGATATTAACTTGCTATCATAAGATAACAAGATACTCCTCAAATATCTAATTAACTAACTATCTAATGTACTAATATAACATCTTAACTAATATCTAATATATAACCTATAGAGACTAACTTGCTAACATACCAATATCTAGAACTAACATAACCTACTAACATATCAATATCTAACATACTAGATATCTAACATCAAACTATCTAACAACATATCAAATATCTAACAAAATACTAACCTCTACTATCTAAATAACACTTATACTAACAATATAACTTACACTAACATAAAACAAACTGTAACATATATAACCCTCTACAAACCAACATCTAACAAACATACTAACATATATAACTTAACAATAATATATATATATATATGTACTATATCATACATATACTCGACAACCTATGATACCTACATTCACTTAATATCTATACTACATAGGCTCATAGGTTACACAAAATGCCTATATCGTATAGTCACTCTTCTACTTAAAATCAATACTATACCAATTGGGCCCTCACTAAATTCTAGGATTAAAATATGTTGTAGCCCTTCGTATTACCTTTCCGAAACTTTAAACGGATCGTATTTTCGTGTCTGGAAGCTCCCGGAATCGCAAAAATACCGAAACGTGTTCGTCTTTCGTACAACCGACACTAAAATAGTTCTAGAGAAAGTTCTAGAATGTATTTGACCTACTAATATATATATTTGGAAATCTTCCTTCAATATGGTTCTTTTAAAAAATGGAAGATTAATCGGAGTTCTGAGCTAAAAGTTATGACATTTCTAAGTTGCTATGGCTACTAAAAACATAGATGAATATTATGACGAATTTGGGTTGTTTGGACAAAAGAAATACATCTCACTCTCCACACCACTCAAGACACACATCAAACCACACTCCACTCTCCTCTAACACAAGTACACCACTAAAAACATATCCACACACATCTAAATATATGAAATATATCTAACATACCTATTATATATATATATAACAGTCCATTATATAAAGAGATACTAAAATGACAAGTTGAGGCTAAAAATATGACATGTAGATTAAACCACTTAGATCTAACCATGGGTATCCAAATAAAATTCATTCTAACCATCCTAACTAACATAAATCCATCCTCTAACATGTCTAAAACTGAAATAAAAATATAATTAAACCTATTAGACATTAAACCAAACACATGAGGTGTCCTAATTTGAGATCTAATAAGTAGGACACAAGACACAATTCTAACTTGCTCTAGAGAGCTCCAAATGGCCTCAAACTTGAATCTAAAGGGGGTGGATCCTACGGATTCAAAACTAACTAACATGCGTAGAAAATTAATTTAGAGGGTTGGTTTTACCTATTGGGAGTGGAATCCCAATGATACTCCCAAGGACACGGCTCTAACACGAAGATCTTCCAAAAAGGACACTCCTCCTTGCACTTTGCTCCAAATCTTTGCTAGCACTCTCCCTTGGTAGTATGAGAAGGTTGGATGGAAGTTTTAGTAGAGGGATGTAAGGATTTGAAGATCAAATCAAAGAGGGAAGCCCTCTAATTTGGGAAAGAACACTGGTGAAGAAAAATGGAGACTTGATGGAATGAAATGAAAGGAAGGGGGTTAACCTACCTATAGTGCCTGCCATTAAACCCTATTTGGACCTTGGAGGAAAGCCCAATAAGGCTTCAACTAGTCCTTTTGGTTAATTTTAAGTTAGGTTCATGTTTGGGATCAAAAGGGTTAAATTTAAGCCTCTAACTTAACCAATCTTACAAGTGAGATTAGTCTAAACTTACTAACTTAATTAGTGGGGTTTGTGGGCCATGACTAACTAATCTTGGGGTCCCGTCTAGAGTCTAAGCTACCCGGGTCACTAACACAAGTAGGAACGAAACGAAACTCAAACCCGACTAAACAAATCTTGTAAAATCAATATTAAAATATAAAATCCCTAAAATATTAAAATATAAAAAATAACCAAAATTACAATACATCAATTTAAATATTATTAAAATAATCTAAAATTTACCAATTAATCAAAATTCTAAATAAATTAAGTCACAAAATGACCAAAATACCCTTAGCCTAAAAGTTGTAATTAGTCATTCTAATCACATGGTTAGGTACCCATGGTCATGGCTAGTCAGTTCTAGGGTTCACTAGCTAACACATCAAAATTATAATTCACCAATTTGAAATAGTATTAAATTAATTAAAAATCCCCATAAATCATAAATCCTATTATTAAATAATAAATTTTTACAAAAGTTCAAAATTATCCTCATTTTAGAAAAGTGGGTGTTACAAGTCTACCCTCCTTAGAAAAATTTTGTCCTCGAAATTAAGATGGTGTACTCCTCCAATAGTCTCGTCCCCAACAATAATGGTCTTTGAAGCTCATCTAAATCATCCAATTTGAAATAATAACATACAGGATCGTTGCAGACAATATCAGTCTGAGGTCTCATCTCGCTATACTAGCCATACTACAGCACAAGGCAATCACAAGGTATCAAAACATACAAGCAAGGGGTGTAACAAAATATCACAAAAGACATGCTAAAGCCTAGGTCGAAAAATCACCTCAAATTAGGTCTGGTACCTAAAACTCCCTCATAGAAGTAGGGCCTAAATTTCCAAGGCATTCTCGTGAATCATGCTCTTGTTAGAACTCTTATTCCTTCTTTCTGATTTTACTCTCCCTTATCCACTTAATCATCCCAAAAATTTAAATTTCTACACCTTGTCCTAACTTGGATCCAAAATCTCTAGATCAAAGTCTATGAAATCCTCAAACTTGTTCAAATCATTGTCCTCGGATTTATTCGAAGCTGATACTACTATGTCATGTAGGAACTTATTCTTTATCATAAAATCGACCTTCGTATTTCCTTCATGTACACCTTCAAATATTATTCTTCTTAAATTTTAAAACCTCCACAAAATCTTTAAATTTACCCATAATCCAAAATCCTTGTGTTCACTCTGTCCTCTGATCAACATCTTATTCAATTTTGGTATCATCATCGCTTCATAGTTACATTCTCTTCTCCATTTCTAAATTCTTAAATTTAGCATCACAATCTTAATTAAAATATCTCGAGAATCAATAACCTAAAATTATTCAAGTGCACAAAAATAAACCGACCTATAATATCCTTGTTGTTTATAAAGTACACCTACGAAATATCACTGTTCTAACCATCAATATATCCTACTATCCTTCTGGTGAGCCGGAGAGGTCACTACCTCCAGAGCAGACTAACATCCTATATGAAACTGATAGTCAAAATCAACAGAGATTTAACTATAAAGGGTTACTAGTCTAATGTCAACTAGACTACCATACCTAAGAATAAGTCCTAATACAAGCTATCAAACCATTATACTATAAAAGAGTTATAACTAATGAAGTTCTACAAAGAATTAGACTAGTTATCTGAAGTTATCCCTACTCTTAAGTTAATTGATGATGGAAAATAATTTAATTATTTTGAAAGACTGAAACAGAAGGTAGAGATGATATGTTCAAAACCTTCCCATGATATAGTCTGATAATCATATGGTCTGTCCATTCATGATACTCCTTCTAGTTTAAACCCCCAACAATCAAGGACGAGAAAATTCTATTTAAAGCATGCAAAACATGATTCCTATTGGTCGTGATCTCATAGTCTTGAACAGGTCACTATACTACCTATTACAGCATAAAACATCCTAACAGGTACTAATAGAATTACACAACAAGATGGAAAAGAAGGACAGAAAGGACAGACCTGCTAACACGTCACTTGTGGCGTCGGTCTCCACAACCGTCAGTGCAAAAGCCCTGCCCCTCTGGGGTATATCCCTCTGATGGTGCGGGGCATGATGCTACACTACAGTTGGCCTAACTCCCTCTATCTAATCCATGATATTCAAGTAATATCTATACTAATATTCTACTCCATCATACTAAGGCACCATCTATATGGCATCTATTCTGCAACCTGATAATCATACCCGTCTATTCAGAACCATGTTACCAGAATCCTCATTACGCCAGTAAGTACAACGACGATAATCTATAGAGTTCATAACTATGGTACATACTTCTAGAATCATGGGACTTAAAATTTTCGTATTGCCGCTAGCTTGGATGCGAAAACCTTAAATTCCCACACCCGAGAAATACATCCAAAATCAGACTCTACCCAATCGCCAACTAGCTAATATAACTGTAGAAGACTCTAGATTCCATGACTGAGGCAACCTAGCCCATAAAGTTCATCTTGGTAGAAAATCAAGTCAATAATGAATACCAAGAATCAAATTCAACGATGAACAAAAAAGTAGACAAAAACTGTCAGAATCGAATTTCGAGATAGTTTATAATGAGATTCTCAAGGGTTATCCCAGGAACCTTCTCAAGTAGTCCTAACTATGATTGAGTAACCTCTCTGCTAAATCCTATTCCTTAGTTCCTATCGCAGGCGCACAGCAGTACAACTAATCATTGCACTATCACGACAATGCACTAATGCGACTCTCGACCTGCATGGGCCACCACTAAAAACGTGTCATGACCTGCACCCAGTGTAAGGGCACGAAAAGTGGATACGTCCAGCCTACGTCGCAGTGTCGGCTATAGAACGCTGTTCTAGGTCGCTAACTAAACAACTCATACAAACATATATAATGTACCTGTCATAATCTCAACTCCGAATGGAGGACAAGTATAAGATATGATAATGCTCAATCACAATCTAAGCACGATAAGATAACACAGAAGTCTAACAACAATATTAAACTCAAAACACCAACAACTTAAATAAACTTCTAAAATAACAACATCTCAACAATCTCAAATACAACTCAAACTCCACATACTACAAAACATGTTCTAAAGGAGAAACTAAACCATAAACTAGAAATCTACTTCTAGCTCTACTGGTCCTCTAGGCTAGCTGTGAATCTCCATATTACCTGTAATATTTTCAACAGGTCCAATCAGGACAGGAATGAGCACAATACATCTCACGCAGTTCACATCATAGCAAAAAATGTAAAACATACAAAAGAGTAAGATACATGAACTGTAAGAAGATGTACACGAAAATAAGAGAGATACATGTAAACTAGAAATATATACGATAAGTAAGAACTGTAAGTGACAAGTGATTCAGAGCACAAGATGGTTATGTAAATGGCACGATATTGTACACGAGTAATCTACAAAGGTTGCACACGAGCAACTACAAGATTGATCACATAACCACTTCTACTCTCCCATCCCTAATCAATACACAAGGATCCAGTCAAGTTATGTTATTGCACACGAAGTATAGTTTGTACACGATGATCATGTGAGCACATGAGAGTACACAATTTTACATGATTTGTACACAAATAACACGAATATAAGGAGTACACGATGCCCATGATAAAGTATACGAACACGAAATACACGATGTATCCGCTAAGGGGATAACATCGCATAAAATGATCCATATAGTACCAATCCGTGATAACAAGTGTCAGCATCAGGTAAAGTAGTCTAGAGCAAGAATATAGATCCTAACAAGTATGAAACGATCAGAGAATGTACTTGCCTGATACCCTGAACAGCTGATATGAAAAGATGGCCAACTGGAGTCACAGAGTCCTAGTTAGAGCAACACAGGTTATAAAGAGTTCAATTCATATGGTAATTAAAACTATAATGCAATCTACATGAGTCTAAGTCAATCTAGGTCAAAGTCAACTCTTGGTCAACTCTGGTCAATAATCTAGTCAAACTAGGACAACTAGTCTAATGTGGTTAAACTAGCTAGGGTTTGGTCAACAATTGTCAAACTAGTCTAGGTTAGTCAATTCTAGGTCTAAATAAGTCTATGGCCTAAACAATCAAGTATACTAATACCATTGCTATCTAACACATAGCCTAAATCAAGGCACATAGCTAACAAGGCACACAAACTTAGTTATATAATATACATTACATATATATCACATATATCCTTACCCATATAGTACCACCCTAACACATACATATAGATATCATATATCAAGTATATACATATCCTCACTATGAACCATAATATATATCTATATACTCTCATAATATATATAGATACAATATAACCCAAAAATATATATACCTATCTATATAACCCTTCCACAATCTAATATCACCTACTCAAACTCAAATAGTTAGACACTAACCCACTAACACTAGGATACCATATCAACTTTGGTCATATTGGTATCCCAATACCAATACCTTGGTTGGAATCCAATACCTTAACTTGGGTAAACCTATACCTTACCTTGGTATCTTGATACCAAATCTTGGTCATAAGGTAAACTAATCATTTATCTTGAAGGTAAAGGTAATTCATATTTAACTTAAGATACTAACTTGGTATCACAAGATACCAAGATACCCTCAAATATCTAATTAACTAACTATCTAATGTACTAACATAACATCTTAACTAATATCTAACATATAACCTATAGAGACTAACTTGCTAACATACCAATATCTATAACTAACATAATCTACTAACTTATCAATATCTAACATACTAGATAAATAACATCAAACTATCTAACACCATATCAAATATCTAACAAAATACTAACCTCTACTATCTAACTAACACTCATACTAACAATATAACTTACACTAACATATAACAAACTCCAACATATATAACCCTCTACTAACCAATATCTAACAAACATACTAACATATATAACTTAACAATAATATATATATATATATATATATATATATATATATATATATATATATATATATATATATATATATATATATATTTTAATATATATATATATATATATATATATATGTGTGTGTGTGTGTGTGTGTGTGTGTGTGTGTACTATATCATACATATACTCGACAACCTATGATACCTACATTCACTTAATATCCATACTATATAGGCTCATAGGTTACACAAAATGCCTATATCGTATAGTCACTCTTCTACTTAAAATCAATACTGTACCAATTGGGCTCTTACTTGTCACGATCCGTACCCGCTTTTCGGATACGAAGCGTGTCCAAGCCCAGCTACGTATCAAACGGACTCCAGCTCCTTTCGAATATGTAAACACTATCAAGGCTATGGTAAACTGCCAAGTCATGGAAAACAAATCTATTTCTCAATCCACAATAAGAATAATAAACAAGAATGAACAAGTATGGGTCGTAGTCTGCAGCCCACTAGCATAAATATTCGATAAGACTCTAAAGGAAATAACAAGAGTCTAAAAACTGAATCAAGAAACAGGATATCTCAGGATAAGGTATGAAAGCACGAGGGGATAATAAACACGATAACGATACCTGAATCCCGCAAGCGTATCATCACATCTGTCATCCAAAACCACTAGCTAACTCCATGCAATCACTATACCTGAAGAGATCATCAGGTCCTCAGAGGACATAGCAAGATACATAATATACATGCCTATCTAACAATTTTATCATACGCAAAGAGGATAAACAAGAAAACAGAAACACGACAAATGACCACGAATTCGAACACGAATACGAATACGAACACGAACACGAACACATAAACACGAATACGAACACTAGAACAACTATGCATAAATGAACTGCTGAATGAACGAATACACGAGATCAATGGAAGAACCAAACCCTCATCCCGTGTGTGGACTCACGGGTTTGAACTAAGCACTAACCCTCGTCCCGAGTGTAGACTCTCTGGTTAGCTCACGGCAAGACACCCTCGTCCCGTGTGTGGACTCTCTGGTGTAATTGGTCAACCTTCGTCCCGAGTGTGGACTCTCCGGTGCCAATGATCACGACAAACACCCTCGTCCCGAGTGTGGACTCTCTGGTGCACCAAACAACCCTCGTCCCAAGTATGGACTCTCTGGTTGTGTAAAACGATAATCAAGGCTATGGCAGTTCACTACACGCACTCGTTCTATGACACGACTCAAGCAAGGTACGGACGAAAACTCCAAGCATGAAACACGAGGCCAAACATGAACACGGCTATAAACAATAAAACAACTCCACAGAAAATAACACGAAAAGCACATGTCCATAAACAATCAAATGACTAAAAAATGAAAGGAAATACATGTAAGTAAAACTGTAGAGGAAGGCAAGGTATACTTGCCTGTGGTCCTTGCACAAAACGTAGTCACAAGTCGAGGATGAGAGGATGCCGATCTAGGAGCTGTCAACCTATAACACATATCGCACCATGAACCGTGCACGAAAACTATAAATCAATTCTAATGTTCTAGTTCTAAATTCATGGAATAGTGGCTAGTTGGGTGTCACGCCCCAGAACCAGAATACTAGAGAGCGGGGGAAGACATAGCCAGCTACGTATAATAAAATGGAATCCACCTCATTATACGGTCACGGCTGTCTAGATATATGAGGGTTTAACTACAATCTATCAGTCTCCTATGGTCAAGAGCAAGCCTAGTGTCTCAATTACAAGCAAGTAAGTAAATGTTACAAGATGTAAGATCACCAAATATACAATAGTAAGGCGTCCTAAACATTACATATTTAGCTGATCATGAAGCTAGTCGTTACAAAATGTGAGGACTAGCAAGAGTTTAGTCATACATGATCAACCCTAGGATTTGTTAATCATGTTACAGCCCGTAGGCAGACAGTAAGTAAAAATGTACACGAGCTAATGCTTGCTCGACGGCTAAACGCCTCAAAAGAATAATTTTACAATAGAGTGGAAGAGCCAAAATAAACCCACTCGTTGCCAGGGTTCCATCTAGTGGTCACCATCTGGCTGGAAAGTCGGTAGATCCTCGGGAGCTGCTCCGGTATCTGGCCATACAAAACCAGCTGGGTCAGATCCCAGAAAGAGCAAGTGCCACAAAGGAAGCTTTACTTAGGAACTAAAACCAACAAATTAGCACAAGCATATAATTACATAATAAAAGACAATAATTAAGGAAAAGCATGACAGGTGATATACGATGAGATAACCATGGGACTATTCAGATAACCAGGTTACAACCCATAAACCAAACAAGGACCGGGGTTGTAACCCTTCGTCTGAACAGAACTTGGTTTCTCCAACCATTTATCGGCAAGATAAAATAAGAAATCGGTCACGTAACAATCTTGTACAGGATCAAGACAAGACTGGACTGATTATTTCTCATCCAACAATCACGGTCAAGCAAAGAGTACGGCTTGATACTTTAACTAACTAGGCTTATCACAGGCCTAGTTACTAGCAAGATGTAGTGAGATTATTCCACAGCCACAGGCCCTGCAGAGCATCCAGGTTATCCAGGTCGAATATTAGTACAATAAGGGTGCAACACATGACAGTGTACTGGAAATGTGCCCTACTCGACGGCAGGCAACAGATTCCAAGTGGAGCGCCCAGATAACGGGATTGCCTATAGCTGGGAAATCTCTTCATGACTACTGGATTATTCTAGTGGTTAGCCTTAGCGATTTCAGTGGGTACCTCCGACCGTGGTACTCAGGGGTCCCCGTCCTAGACATGATGCAAGACAAGACTGGTTCATTTGTACAAGCACAATCGTCCACGGTGTCCAAGTTATTCAATCTTGTCATGTCAAGCTAGCCGTCGCAACAGCCTTCGGAATATATATATCATGTTCTATTCACTGTCAGAAGTGCGCCATGTCGGGACATTATCATATCATGTCATATCATTTGTCAAAAGTGCACCATAATGGGTCACCATCAAGTCATGTTATTGTCAAAAGTGTACCACAACGGGTCACCATAGTGTCAAAAAATAATTAATGTGGCACAAGCATACAAGTGGTAATTAAATATTAGCAGGAGCAAGGGCCGTGGGGAACTCATACGGCTCAGAAAAGATTTATTACATGCGGCCAGCAAGTCACTTGGCCATAATGCGGCTCAGGCAAGTTGCAGGCAAGTAGGGCCATGCGGCCAACAATTAATAATGTGGCCACTGTACAAGAATTAAATAATTGCATGCACTAAAGCAAATAAAGTATTGAGCCTATGAGACAAGCAATTAATAAATGGCCATATGCGACCAACATGGCATTGGCCATGCGGCCAGGCAGTTATTTTAATGGCCAAGGCAACTTGGTCATGTACAAATGCATATGCGGCCATAAAATAAATGGCCATGCAAAACATTAATGGCCTGGCAATTATTTAAAGGCCTATGCGGCTAGCAATTGTTAATAGCTCATGCGGCCAACAATTCTTCCATTCACTAATTACTTTATGCACTAATTACTTGGCCATATGCGGCCAAGAAATTTCCATACGGCCAACTTTACAAGTTAGCTTACAAATGCAAGCAAAAGGCTGCATGCAACTGATGCATTTTAAAATAAGCAAAAGTCAAATGGCCTATGCGGCCAACCTATTTCCATGCTAGCAACCATGCAGCCAAAAGTATTAGCACGCAAAGCAAGCACTTACACAGGCCATGCGGCCTTGAATAGTAGCATACAAAGCTAAAAGCAAAGCTAATGCATAAAAAAAACAAAAACAAAATGCAAATGCTAAACAAACATGCAAAGCTTAATGCATGCAGATGCTTATTAATATATATAAGAATGCAACTGAAGTTGCATGCATTAAATGATTCATGGCCTAAGCCATATGCGACTAAGAATCCTTAAGTGGCCATGCGGCTCAGTATACTATATATATGCTAACAATTCATTAAATAATGCATTGGATATAATGCATTAAGTAATGCATGGAACTATGCATTAAATAATGCATTAAGTAATGCATTAAATAATGCATGGATCTACTGTACGTTTTTTTAATGCATTAAATAATGTAATTAATATAACATGTATGCTTACATGCGGCTCACTTGGCATTTGTATGCGGCCAAGTTTGCAGTTGCAAGCAAATACAAATGCATTAAATATTAATGCATATAAATACTAATGCATATGCGGCCAAGAAATTATTAATTCAATTAAATGGCCATACGGCTAGAGGACTGTTCTTTTTCTCCACCTTCCGAGAAGAAGAACACCATGAAGCCATGCTTCCAAGCTCCATAAATTTGTCATCCAAAGTCCAAATCCGAACTTCCATAAGTCAAATTGGGGCAGAATGAAATTCTCTACATCATGGGACCATCAAATAGCAAAAATATGCAGGTTTGTTAGATCAAAACTCGTGAGAACCAAAAATACCACAAGGCTAGATCTACAAGAAATTAACCACAGAAATGAAAAGTGCTAAGTACTAAAGTGGGTTAGAAACACATAAGGAAGACAATGGAACAATAAAAATGGACTTCCTCCATGAAGCAAGATGCACTTGCCTAAGCTCTCCACTCTCTCAGGTTGGTGGAGAAGTAATAGTGGGGAAGAAGTAAGTTAATGTGGAGAGAGAAATGTTTGGTGGGATATTTAATAAAGTGGGTGGTGGTGGTAGGTGGGAGTGGTTTGGTTCACATAAAATCTAGCAAAATAAACCATGCAAAACCAAGCCGAACCAAGATAAACCCATCAATGAAATGCCAAAATAAATCAAGTAGGGAGTCATACAATACGGGTCAGAATACGTACACGTATTCCAAATACGTAATACGAGATATGGGTATTATAACTCTACCCACCTTAAAAGAATTTCGTCTTCGGAATTTAATCAAGTGGCTAGAGATATAAGGCCAAGCTATACTAAGCAATCAATCAACATGCAAGCATGGAATTTGAACTATGAGGAAGAGGGAAGACATCCTGCTAGGAATCTCTCTGCCGGTTCTGAATCTGAGCTTGGACCAGGGCATACTGCTGGGGTTTCTGCTACTGGAAGACTTGAGCCTGAGGCGGCAATGGCCTCGGAGGCTGGTACTGCTGTTGCACTGGTGCTGGTGCTGGTCCCCTTACTGAGGGACGAGTCTGGATCGATAATAAACTAGCCCTATTCGGACAGGACCCTATCTTGTGGTCCGGTGCCCCACAAGCAAAACATAATCCCTGTGCTCTGTGACACTCCGAAACGACGTATCCGGGCTTCCCACAATGAGTCAGTCCATTGCGGAAGACTGCTTCTGCTTCTGTTGCTGAGGAGACGTGGCTGACGTCACTGAGGTCGCCTGCCTCGGAGTTCTAATTGTCAAAGCCCGGACTACCGGGGCTGGTGCTGTCGACTGGGTCATCTGGCCGTGAGATCGCTTTCGACCTCCGATCCTGTCCACGATCCTGTAGGAGGTATATTCATGCCTCCGGGCTGCTCTCAATACTGCATCGAAGGTCTGATGCTCAAACTGCTCTACTGTCAATAAGATCTTGAGATGGAGCCCCTGTTGGAATCGTTGGGCTCTATCATACTCGATTGCTACCAAGGTGGGAGCAAATCGACTGAGTCTAGAAAACTCGGCCGCATATCCGTCGACCGTCCTGCCCATCTGCTTCAAATTGGTGAACATGGTCTGTAGATCGTACCGAGCCACCGCATCGAAGTACTTGGTCTGGAATCTCTTCCTGAATACTGTCCAAGTAATGGGTGCCACTAATCCTACGGCCTGTGTCGCCTACCAGCTGCAGGCAAGATCTAACAACTGCAGGCGCACTACGGCCACCTTCTCGTCTTCTAGGGTCCTGGCTGCTTCTAGAATCGCCTCTGTATCTTGAAGCCAAGCATCTGCGGTGATAGCATCTTCGCTGCCATCGAAGAATGGAGGGTTCGGCTTGAAATTGTTCGTTGTACTATTCCCATGACGACTGTCTCTGTTCAGAGCATCTTCCACTGCCTGGTGAAAGGCATCTCCTCGCCGGTCTTGGGAAGCTAACAATGTCCTGATGAGTCCCACCAAGGTGCCATCATCTGGCTCTGCAGGCTGGACGGGCTGAACTGGTGGCTCGGGATCCCCGGTAGGCATGACTCGGGAGGCTGCTCCTGAATGCTGGGCCTAATCTTCTGGTTGCTGCTGGTCCACGGGAGGTGCTCTGCCTTGTTGATCGGCAGGTCCAGGAACAATGTCGCTGAAGAAGACGACATAGGAAACAATAAAGAAGGACCAGGACAGATCAATGATACAAGCATATAATCAGATCAAGATTTTTAGGGATCAAAAGGATACGAGCAGAGATCAAGGAAGAGTACTGATTGAGACATCTATTCAGTAAACCCTCACATATCTTGATTTACAAGACCTGCATGGGCCACCACTTAAATCATGTCACGCCCAGAACCAGAATACTGGAGAGCGGGGGCAGACATAGCCAGCTACGTATAATAAAATGGAATCCACCTCATTATACGTTCACGGCTGTCTAGATATATGAGGGTTTAACTACAATCTATCAGTCTCCTATGGTCTAGAGCAAGCCTAGTGTCTCAATCACAAGCAAGTAAGTAAATGCTACAAGATGTAAGATCACTAAATATACAATAGTAAGGCGTCCCAAACATTACATATTTAGCTGATCATGAAGCTAGTCGTTACAAAATGTGAGGACTAGACAGAGTTTTAGGCATACATGATCAACCCTAGGATTTTTCAATCATGTTACAGCCCGTAGGCAGATAGTAAGTAAAAATGTACACGAGCTAACGCTTGCTCGGTGGCTAAACGCCTCAAAAGAATAACTTTACAATAAAGTGGAAGAGCAAAAATAAACCCACTCGTTGCCAGGGTTCCGTCTAGTGGTCACCATCTGGCTGGAAAGTCGGTAGATCCTCGGGAGATGCTTCGGTATCTGGCCATACAAAACCAGCTGGGTCAGATCCCAGAAAGAGCAAGTGCCACAAAGGAAGCTTCACTTAGAAACTAAAACTAATAAATTAGCACAAGCATATAATTACATAATAAAAGACAATAATTAAGAAAAAGCATGACAGGTGATATACGATGAGATAACCATGGGACTATTCAGATAACCAGGTTATAACCCGTAAACCAAACAAGGACCGGGGTTGTAATCCTTCGTCTAAACAGAACTTGGTTTCTCCCATTATTTATCGGCAAGATAAAATAAGAAATCGGTCACGTAACAACCTTGTACAGGATCAAGACAAGACTGGACTGATTATTCCTCATCCAATAATCACGGCCAAGCAAAGAGTACGGCTTGATACTTTAACTAACTATGGTTATCACAGGCCTAGTTACTAGCAAGATGCAGTAAGATTATTCCACAGCCACAAGCCCTGCAGAGCATCCAGGTTATCCAGGTAGAATATTAGTACAATAAGGGTGCAACACATGACAGTGTGTTGGAAATGTGCCCTACTCGACGGCAGGCTACAGATTCCAAGTGGGGCGCCCAGATAACGGGATTGCCTGTAGCTGGGAAATCTCTTCATGACTACTGGATTATTCTAGTGGTTAGCCTTAGCGATTTCAGTGGGTACCCCCGATTGTGGTACTCAGGGGTCCCCGTCCTAGACATGATGCAAGACAAGACTGGTTCATTTATACAAGCACAATCGTCCACGGTGTCCAAGTTATTCAATCTTGTCATGTCAAGCTAGCCATCGCAACAGCCTTCGGGATATATATATCATGTCCTATTCACTGTCAGAAGTGCGCCATGTCGGGCCACTATCATGTCATATCATTTGTCAAAAGTGCACCACAACGGGCCACTATCAAGTCATGTTATTGTCAAAAGTGTACCACAACGGGTCACCATCGTGTCAGGGAACAATTAATGAGGCACAAGCATACAAGTGGTAATTAAATATTAGCAGGAGCAAGGGTCGTGGGGAACTCATACGGCTCAGGAAAGATTTATTACATGCGGCCAGCAAGTCACTTGGCCATATGTGGCTCAGGCAAGTTGTAGGCAAGTTGTAGGCAAGTAGGGCCATGTGGCCAACAATTGATAATGTGGCCACTGTACAAGAATTAAATAATTGCATGCACTAAAGTAAATAAAGTATTGAGCCTATGCGACAAGCAATTAATAAATGGCCATATGCGGCCAACATGGCATTGGCCATGCGGCTAGACAATTATTTTAATGGCCAAGGCAACTTGGTCATGCACAAATGCATATGCGGCCATAAAATAAATGGCCATGCAAAACATTAATGGCCTGACAATTATTTAAAGGCCTATACGGCTAGCAATTGCTAATGGCTCATGCGGCCAACAATTCTTTCATGCACTAATTATTTTATGCACTAATTACTTGGCCATATGCGGCCAAGAAATTTCTATGCGGCCAACTTTACAAGTTAGCTTGCAAATGCAAGCAAAAGGCTGCATGCAACTAATGTATTTTAAAATAAGCAAAAGTCAAATGGCCTATGCGGCCAAGTAATTTCCCATACGGCCAACCTATTTCCATGCTAGCAACCATGCGGCCAAAAGTATTAGCATGCAAAGCTAACACTTGTACAGGCCATGCGGCCTTGAATAGTAGCATGCAAAGCTAAAAGCAAAGCTAATGCATAAAAAAAAACAAAAACAAAATGCAAATGCTAAACAAACATGCAAAGCTTAATGCATGCAGATGCTTATTAATATATATAAGTAATGCAACTGAAGTTGCATGCATTAAATGATTCATGGCCTAAGCCATATGCGGCTAAGAAATCTTAAGTGGCCATGCGGCTCAGTATACTATATATATGCTAACAATTCATTAAATAATGCATTGGATATAATGCAATAAGTAATGCATGGAACTATGCATTGAATAATGCATTAAGTAATGCATTAAATAATGCATGGATCTACTGTACGTTTTCCTTAATGCATTAAATAATGTAATTAATATAACATGCATGCTTACATGCGGCTCACTTGGCATTTGCATGCGGCCAAGTTAGCAGTTGCAATTAAATACAAATACATTAAATATTAATGCATATAAATACTAATGCATATGCGGCCAAGAAATTATTAATTCAATTAAATGGCCATGCGGCTAGACGACTGTTCTTTTTCTCCACTTTTCGAGAAGAAGAACACCATGAAGCCATGCTTCCAAGCTCCATAAATTCGTCATCCAGAGTCCAAATCCGAACTTTCATAAGTCAAATTAGGGCAGAATGAAATTCTCTACATCATGGAACCATCAAATAGCAAAAATATGCAGGTTTGTTAGATCAAAACTCGTGAGAACCAAAAATACCACAAGGCTAGATCTACAAGAAATTAACCACAGAAATGAAAAGTGCTAAGTACTAAAGTGGGTTAGAAACACATGAGGAAGACAATGGAACAATAAAAATAGACTTCCTCCATGAAGTAAGATGCACTTGCCTAAGCTCTCCACTCTCTGAGGTTGGTGGAGAAGTAATGGTGGAGAAGAAGAAAGTTAATGTGGAGAGAGAAATGTTTGCTGGGATATTTAATAAAGAGGGTGGTGGTGGTAGGTGGGAGTGGTTTGGTTCACATAAAATCTAGCAAAATGAACCATGCAAAACCAAGCCGAACCAAGATAAACCCATCAATGAAATGCCAAAATAAATCAAGTAGGGAGTCATGCAATTCGGGTCAGAATACGTACACGTATTCCAAATATGTAATACGAGATATGGACATTACAACTCTACCCACCTTAAAAGAATTCTATCCTCGGAATTTAATCAAGTGGCTAGAGATGCAAGGACAAGCTATATTAAGCAATCAATCAAGATCCAAGCAAGGAATTTGAAGTATGAGAAAGAGGGAAGACATCCTGCTAGGAACCTCTCTGCCGGTTCTGAATCTGAGCTTGGACCAGGGCATACTGCTGGGATTTTTGCTGCTGGAAGACTTTAGCCTGAGGCGACAATGGCCTCGGAGGCTGGTACTGCTGTTGCACTGGTGCTGGTGCTGGTCCCCTTACCGAGGGACTAGTCTGGATCGATAATGAACTGGCCCTATTCGGACAGGACCTTATCTTATGGTCCGGTGTCCCGCAAGCCAAACACAATCCCTGTGCTCTGCGACACTCCGAAACGACGTGTCCTGGCTTCCTACAATGAGTGCAGCCCATTGCGGAAGACTGCTTCTGCTTCTGTTGCTGAGGGGACGTGACCGACGTCACTGAGGTCGTCTGCCTCGGAGTTCCAATTGTCAAAGCCCGGACTACCGGGGCTGGTGCTGTCGACTGGGTCATCTGGCCGTGAGATCGCTTCCGACCTCCGGTCCTGTCCATGATTTGTGGGAGGTATATTCATGCCTCCGGGCTGCTCTCAATACTGCATCGAAGGTCTGATGCTCAAACTACTCCACTGCAAATAATATTTCCAGATGGAGCCCCTGTTGGAATCGCTGGGCTCTATCATACTCGCTTGCTACCAAGGTGGGAGCAAACCGACTGAGTCTGGAAAACTCGGTCGTATATCCGTTAACCGTCCTGCCCATCTGCTTCAAATTGGTGAACTTGGTCTGTAGATCATACCGAGCCACCGCATCGAAGTACTTGGTCTGGAATCTCTTCCTGAATACTGTCCAAGCAATGGGTGCCACTAATCCCACGGCCTGCGCCGCCTACCAGCTGCGGGCAAGATCTAACAACTACAGGCGCACTACGGCCACCTTCTCGTCTTCTGGGGTCCTGACTGCTTCTAGAATCACTTATGTGTACTGAAGCCAAGCATCTGCGATGATAGCATCTTCGCTGCCATCGAAGAATAGAGGGTTCAGACGCTTGAAAATGTTCGTTGCACTGTTCCCATGACGACCGCCTCTGTTCAGAGCATCTTTCACTGCCTGGTGCAAGGCATCTCCTCGCTGGTCTTGGGAAGCTAACAATGTTCTGATGAGTCCTACCAAGGTGCCATCATCTGGCTCTACAGGCTGGACGGGCTGAACTGGTGGCTCGGGATCCCCGGTAAGCATGACTCGGGAGGCTGCTCCTGAATGCTGGGCCTGATCTTCTGGTTGCTGCTGGTGCACGGGAGGTGCTCCGTCTTACTGATCGGCAGGTCCAGGAACAATGCCGCTAAAGAAGACAAACTAGGAAACAATAAGGAAGGACCAGGACAGATCAATGATACAAGCATGTAATCAGATCAAGATTTTCAGGGATCAAGAGGATACGAGCAGAGATCAATGGAGAGTACTGATTGAGACATCTCTTCGGTAAAACCTCACATATTTTGATTTACAAGACCTGCATGGGCCACTACTTAAACCATGTCACGCCCCAGAACTAGAATACTGGAGAGCGGGGGCAGACATAGCCAGCTACGTATAATGAAATGGAATCCACCTCATTATACAGTCACGGCTGTCTAGATATATGAGGGTTTAACTACAATCCATCAGTCTCCTATGGTCAAGAGCAAGCCTAGTGTCTCAATCACAAGCAAGTAAGTAAATGTTACAAGATGTAAGATCACCAAATATACACTAGTAAGGCATCCCAAACATTACATATTTAGCTGATCATGAAGCTAGTCGTTACAAAATGTGAGGACTAGCAAGAGTTTTAGGCATACATAATCAACCCTAGGATTTATTAATCATGTTACAGCCCGTAGGCAGACAGTAAGTAAAAATGTACACGTGTTAATGCTTGCTCGGCGGCTAAACGCCTCAAAAGAATAATTTTACAATAGATTGGGAGAGCCAAAATAAACCCACTTGTTGCCAGGGTTCCGTCTAGTGGTCATCATCTGGCTGGAAAGTCGGTAGATCCTCGGGATCTGCTCCGGTATCTGGCAATACAAAACTAGCTGGGTCAGATCCCAGAAAGAGCAAGTGCCACAAAGGAAGCTTCACTTAGGAACTAAAACCAACAAATTAGCACAAGCATATAATTATATAATAAAAGACAATAATTAAGGAAAAGCATGACAGGTGATGTACGATGAGATAACCATGGGACTATTCAGATAACCAGGTTAAAACCCGTAAAGAAAACAAGGACCGGGGTTGTAACCCTTCGTCTGAACAGAACTTGGTTTCTCCCACCATTTATCGGCAAGATAAAATAAGAAATCAGTCACGTAACAATCTTGTACAGGATCAAGACAAGACTAGACTGATTATTCCTCATCCAACAATCACGGCCAAGCAAAGAGTACGGCTTGATACTTTAACTAACTATGGTTATCACAGGCCTAGTTACCAGCAAGATGTAGTGAGATTATTCCACAGCCACAAGCCCTATAGAGCATCCAGGTTATCCAGGTCGAATATTAGTACAATAAGGGTGCAACACATGACAGTGTGCTGGAAATGTGCCCTACTCGACGGCAGGCTACATATTCCAAGTAGGGCGCCCAGATAACGGGATTGCCTGTAGCTGGAAAATATTTTCATGACTACTGGATTATTCTAGTAGTTAGCCTTAGTCGATTTCAGTGGGTACCCCCGACCGTGGTACTCAGGGGTCCCCGTCCTAGACATGATGCAAGACAAGACTGGTTCATTTGTACAAGCACAATCGTCCACGGTGTCCAAGTTATTCAATCTTGTCATGTCAAGCTAGCCGTCGCAACAGCCTTCGGGATATATATATATATATATATATATATATATATATATATATATATATATTATGTCCTATTCATTGTCAGAAGTGCGCCATGTCGGGCCACTATCATGTCATGTCATTTGTCAAAAGTGTACCACAATGGGTCACCATCAAGTCATGTCATTGTCAAAAGTATTCCACAACGGGTCACCATCGTGTCAGGGAACAATTAATGTGGCACAAGCATACAAGTGGTAATTAAATATTAGCAGGAGCAAGGGCCGTAGGGAACTCATACGGCTTAGGAAAGATTTATTACATGCGGCCAGCAAGTCACTTGGCCATATGCAGCTCAGGCAAGTTGCAGGCAAGTAGGGCCATGCGGCCAACAATTAATAATGTGGCCACTGTACAAGAATTAAATAATTGCATGCACTAAAGCAAATAAAGTATTGAGCCTATGCGGTAAGCAATTAATAAATGGCCATATGCGGCCAACATGGCATTGGCCATGCGGCCAGACAATTATTTTAATGGCCAAGGCAACTTGGTCATACACAAATGCATATACGGCCATAAAATAAATGGCCATGTAAAACATTAATGGCCTGACAATTATTTAAAGGCCTATGCGGCTAGCAATTGTTAATGGCTCATGCGGCCAACAATTCTTCCATGCACTAATTACTTTATGCACTAATTACTTGGCCATATGCGGCCAAGGAATTTCCATGCGGCCAACTTTACAAGTTAGCTTGCAAATGCAAGCAAAAGGCTGTATGCAACTGATGCATTTTAAAATAAGCAAAAGTCAAATGGCCTATGCGGCCAAGTAATTTCCCATGCGGCTAACCTATTTCCATGCTAGCAACCATGCGGCCAAAAGTATTAGCATGCAAAGCTAACACTTGCACAGGCCATGCGGCCTTGAATAGTAGCATGCAAAGCTAAAAGCAAAGCTAATGCATAAAAAAACAAAATCAAAATGCAAATGCTAAACAAACATGCAAAGCTTAATGCATGCAGATGCTTATTAATTTATATAGGCAATGCAGCTGAAGTTGCATGCATTAAATGATTCATGGCCTAAGCCATATGCGGCTAAGAATTCTTAAGAGGCTATGCGGCTCAGCATACTATATATATGCTAACAATTCATTAAATAATGCATTGGATATAATATATTAAGTAATGCATGGAACTATGCATTGAATAATACATTAAGTAATGCATTAAATAATGCATGGATCTACTGTACGTTTTCCTTAATGCATTAAATAATGTAATTAATATAACATGCATGCTTACATGCGGCTCACTTGGCATTTGCATACGGCCATTAGCAGTTGCAAGCAAATGCAAATGCATTAAATATTAATACATATAAATACTAATGCATATGCGACCAAAAAATTATTAATTCAATTAAATGGCCATGCGACTAGAGGACTGTTCTTTTCCTCCACTTTTCGAGAAGAAGAACACCATGAAGCCATGCTTCCAAGCTCCATAAATTCGTCATCCAGAGTCCAAATCCGAACTTTCATAAGTCAAATTGGAGCAGAATAAAATTCTCTACATCATAGAACCATCAAATAGCAAAAATATGCAGGTTTGTTAGATCAAAACTCGTGAGAACCGAAAATACCACAAGGCTAGATCTACAAGAAATTAACCACAGAAATGAAAAGTGCTAAGTACTAAAGTGGATAAGAAACACATGAGGAAGACAATGGAACAATAAAAATGGACTTCCTCCATGAAGCAAGATGCACTTGCCTAAGCTCTCCACTCTCTCAGGTTGGTGGAGAAGTAATGGTGGGGAAGAAGAAAGTTAATGTGGAGAGAGAAATGTTTGGTGGGATATTTAATGAAGAGGGTGGTGGTGGTAGGTGGGAGTGGTTTGGTTCACATAAAATCTAGCAAAACGAACCATGCAAAACCAAGCCGAACCAAGATAAACCCATCAATGAAATGCCAAAATAAATCAAGAAGGGAGTCATGCAATACGAGTCAGAATACGTACACATATTCCAAATACGTAATACGAGATATGGGCATTAAAACTTTACCCACCTTAAAAGAATTTCGTCCTCAAAATTTAATCAAGTAGCTAGAGATGCAAGGACAATCTATACTAAGCAATCAATCAACATGCAAGCAAGAAATTTGAAGTATGAGGAAGAGGGAATACATCCTGCTAGGAACCTCTCTTCTGGTTCCGAATCTGAGCTTGGACCAGGGCATACTGCTGGGGTCTCTGCTGTTGGAAGACTTGAGCCTGAGACGGCAATGGCCTCGGAGGCTAGTAGTGCTGTTGCACTGGTGCTGGTGCTAGTCCCTTTACCGAGGAACTAGTCTGGATCGATGATGAACTGGCCCTATTCGGACAGGACACTATCTTGTGGTCCGGTGCCCCATAAGCCAAACACAATCTCTTTGCTCTGCGACACTCCGAAACGACGTGTCCTGGCTTCCCACAATGAGTGCAGCCCATTGCGGAAGACTGTTTCTACTTCTGTTGCTGAGGGGACGCGACCAACGTCACTGAGGTCGTCGGCCTCGGAGTTCCAATTGTCAAAGTCCGGACTACCGGGGCTGGTGTTGTCGACTGGGTCATCTGGCCGTGAGATCGCTTCCGACCTCCGGTCCTGTCCACGATCCTGTGGGAGGTATATTCAAGCCTCCGGGCTGCTCTCAATACTGCATCGAAGGTCTGATGCTCAAACTGCTCTATTGCCAATAAGATCTCGAGATGGAGCCCATGTTGGAATCGCTGGGCTTAGTCACAACTCCAATGATCATAGAAAAATTAAATGTAAACTAATCAAATAATAAAAAAAAATATCACAAAATTTCGGGAAGAGGAGTTACAAATCTACCCACCTTAAAAATAATTTCGTCCTCAAAATTCTAATTCACAACTATTCCTTAAAAATCAAAGTCTACTATTACCTTAATCTTCTCAAATTTAATTCCTCAAAAATATTTTATAACCTTCTCTAGTCATTCCATAACTACGAAACTTCGAGGACTTCTATGCACCTTTGGTCACACTACTCATCAAAATACGGTCAATAAAGTCTTATGGTCTTCTAACTAGTTGCTAACAATTCTACCGGCAGATATCTAAGCATATGGCATCTATACTCCCTCATATCTATAAACAACCAAACATTCAATAGTCAAGCAATAATATTATACTATAATTTAAGAATTTTAATGAATCCTAGACAGCACGATCATTCGTCACCTCGGAATAGGAAAGGACGAGAATCAATGGTACAAGAAGGCAAGGGAGAATAATCGAGAATGAATACAAAGTTTCAAAGACGGTAGAGAAATTTCTAGGAGAATTTTCAAAGCATAGTGGATTGAGATTTCTAAGGTTTTTAGTCATTGTTGCAGGCTCGTACCAGTACAGTTAAGTAACCGGTACGATATCGTATAGTCACTCTTCTACTTAAAATCAACACTGTACTAATTGGGCTCTTACTAAATTCTAGGATTAAAATATGTTGTATCCCTTCGTATTAGCTTTCCGAAACTTTAAACATTTTTGTGTCCGGAAGCTCCCGGAATCGCGAAGACATCGAAACACGTTCGTCTTTCGTACAGCCGACACTCAAACAGTTCTACAGAAAGTTCTAAAATGCATTTGACCAACTAATATATATATTTGGAAAGCTAACTTCGATACGGTTCTTTTAAAAAACGGAAGAATAATCAGAGTTTTGAGATAAAAGTTCTGATATTTTTAAGTTGCTATGGCTACTAAAAACGTGGATGAATATTATGATGAATTTGGATTGTTTGGACAAAAGAAACACATGTCACTCTCCACACCACTCAAGACACACATCAAACCACACTCCCCTCTCCTCTAACACCAGCACAGCACTAACAACATATCCACACACATCTAAATATATAAAATATATCTAACATACCTATTATATATACAAAATAGTCTATTATATAAAGAGACACTAAAATGACAAGTTGAGGCCAAAACTATGACATGTAGACTAAACCACTTAGATTTAACCATGGATATCCAAATGAAACTCATTCTAACCATCCTAACTAACATCAATCCATCCTCTAACATGTCTAAAACAGAAATTAAAATACAATTAACCTATTAGACATTAAACCAAACACATGAGGTATCCTAATTTGATATCTAATAAGTAGGACACAAGACACAATTCTAACTTGCTCTAGAGAGATCCAAATGGCCTCAAACTTGAATCTAAAGGGAGTGGATCCTATAGATTCAAAACTAACTAACATGCATAAAAAATTAATTTAGAGGGTTAGTTTTACCTATTGGGAGTGGAATCCCAATGATACTCCCAAGGATACGGCTCTGACATGAAGATCTTCCAAAAAGGACACTCCTCCTTGTACTTTGCTCCAAATTTTTGCTAGCACCCTCCCTTGATAGTATGAGAAGGTTAGATGGAAGTTTTAGTGGAGGGATGTAAGGATTTGGATCATATCAAAGAGGAAAGCTCTCTAATTTGGGGAAGAACACTTGTGAAGGAAAATGGAGGCTTGATGGAATGAAATGAAAGGAAGGGAGGCTAACCTACCTATAGTGGCTGCCATTAAACCCTATTTAGGCCTTGGAGCAAAGCCCAATAAGGCCTCAACTAGTCCTTTTGTTAATTTTAAGTTAGGTTCAAGTTTGGGATCAAAATGGTTAAATTTAAGCCTCTAACTTAACCAATCTAACAAGTGGGATTAGTCTAAACTTACTAACTTAATTAGTGGGGTTTGTGGGCCATGACTAACTAATCTTGGGGTCCCGTCTAGAGTCTAAGCTACCCAGGTCACTAACACAAGTCGGAACAAAACGAAACTCAAATCCGACTAACAAATCCCGTAAAATCAATATTAAAATATAAAAACCCCCAAAATATTAAAATATGAAAAATAACCAAAATCACAATACATCAATTTAAATATTATTAAAATAATCTAAAATTTACCAAATAATCAAAATTCTACATAATTCAAAAGTCACAAAATGACCAAAATATCCTTAGCCTAAAAAGTTGTAATTAGTCATTCTAACCACATGGTTAGGTCCCCATGGTCATGGTTATTCTTTAGGCTCAACAGTTCTAGGATTCACTAGCCAACACATCAAAATTATAATTCACCAATTTTCAATAGTATTAAATTAATTAAAAATCTCCATAAATCCTATTATTAAATAATAATCTTTTACAAAAGTTTAAAATTACTCTTATTTTAGAAAAGTGGGTGTTACAGTTAGGGTTTGTTGCGTCTCCCCCTTTTGATCTTTTTATATATATGGTTGTTTTTAGCATGTCGGTTAAGGCTCGGGTTTTCTTTGGGTTTGACCACTGTATGTGCTAGGGCTTTGCTAGTATATGGTGGGGGGGTTGTATACATATATGTTTATATGTATATACATTAATAAATTCTCATTATATTTTTATGCCTATATAATTTTATATATATATATATATATATATATATATATATATATATATATATATATATATATATATATATATATATATGTGTGTGTGTGTGTGTGTGTGTGTGTGTGTGTGCCTATATTTTATATCTACTTATGTATATCAATAGATATATATACCTATATATGTATAAATGTTCAATAACACCAAAGACTCCTAATAATACGTTTTTCATGGACAACATCTAAACATAGAATCTATCTACCCGATAGTATATATTTTCCTGAGAACACAAGTAATTGATAATAAAAATATTTTATATTAATTATAGCATCAACAATAAATCCCTTCAAAGTATCAATAATAATAATAATAATAATAATAATAATAATAATAATAATAAATAATAACAAAATATAATAACCAATAATAGGCATTATATCTACTTAAAATATGTCTACATGGTGTATTTGGTCTCACTACATGCCTATACGGGCTCTGGTTTGGTTTGGGTCAGGTTCGAACTAAATTGGTGCAGCAGGGTCTCCTACAAGTCAATAAATCTTAATAATAAATAATTAAATTATTTCTAGTGGTTGTTAGGGTTATATACTAAAAGTATCACTTTTGTAGTAACCTTATTTCCTTAAATTTTGAATGATAATCATATGGGCAAATGTTTGCATATTGTATTTGTTGCAAGTGTTAATGCAAATGTCTGATATTCTATATTGTAGATAATATGGTGTATGGTGTCACACAGAAGATCATATTATCAGTTCCCTATGGAGTATATAAATAGTTCACAACCTAGATGGACTTGGACAATCTATTGGAAAGGTTGTAGTGTAATCTGGTATTAGTCTATCTTTACTATAGGTTTACACTAGTACACTTTGTGTGTATTGAACAGGACCACTTGAGGTTGTTCTCTTTGTACTTACTACATAAGAGAACAAACACCTCTACTATTATGGATGCTTGTGCTCTTAATCCGGATATAATAACAGACATGTATATGCAGTGTGTATTACTTTGACTCATGAAAGAGTAAGATTCATTATGGATCAACAACCTCTATGAATTGGGTAATAACATTGTATGTGTAATGGGCTGTTGATTATAAATGGAATCAATGTCCCGATATATCGGGTTGATGATGTCCCCTTAAGGAGCTCATAAGGATTGTCATGTAAGTCCTGCAGGTGGATTATATCCGACATGACAAATAAAGTTGAGCGGTAATACTTAAGGATAAAAGATGTCGAATCAATATAGTTGTCAGTAACTTAATTTGATCGACGGACATACGATATCTTAGCATGGGGAGCCAAACGAGCATATAATAAAAGGAGCGCACAAACATAATTTGGGATTAGGGAGGTAGTGCAACAATAGCTCATTAGTGGACCGAGCTATTGTTAATGGGCCTGGATTGTGTGTTCGGGCTGAACACGGGATATCTAGATCCGTTAGGAGGCCTAACCCTAATTTTTTCTCATGGTCCCTGTCGTAGCCTATATATATCCAATATTCTCTGGCCGCCACACTACTGATCATAAATCTTAAGCTTTCTCTAAATTCGTGATTCACGTAAGGAGAGAAAGAGAGGGCTGCCAAGGAGAAGAAAAGGTTGGGAGATCATCGCCCACACGACGTCCAACTCGAGGAAGAAATACGTGTAGAAGATCTTGGGGTCGTCTGCTCGAGATTGCTAGGAATTACTTGTCTTCTTTCCGCTGTAGGTATAATTCGTGAACCCTAGTTTCTGCCTAAAAAGGGTTAGAACACGTATTAAATCTGTTTAACTTTCTATCGATCAATACGCACACCAAAGTAAGCATCCTGGGAATCTCCAGTTCCTTCAGTGGTCATGTCATAAATTGGCCAGATTTTTATAGTTAAGACTCAGTTATGGTTTGGCCTTCCCTACCATAGCTAAAGCACTAGTCAAGGTACACAACTACACTATCTGTGCAATGATTCCTAGTCACCTTGTACTCCAATTCCTAACCATGACTAAAGTCATCTACTGTAATAATTAACTAAATATTTATAACCTTATAAATATCACCATTTAAATCAAATAAATAATAAAAAATATTCAAAATTTTTGTGAAGAGGAGTTACAGGTGGCCGGCCTCCCGACTTCTCCTTCCTGCAAGTGATAGTATTGAATCTCCAAAGCAAAGCTAAGGAAGGTTGATATGATTATGGTGAAGACCAATCAGGGATTCCTAAAGCAGTTTGCATTCAGTAATAGCATAGCTCCCATGGACAGCAGACAAGAGAGACCAGGTGTGAAGCATATGGTGTTCCATCCAACATGATAATGCCTGCCTCGAGTCATGAATAATGTCGTGCCTTACGTCCGTAGCGAAGAGGATCCAGATGTCATAGCAGCCGGCGATGGCAGAAGGGAATTCCAACTGCAGCTGGATGGACTTGAGTTTCTTTTGAGGAAGTTTGGGTTCGATGATCACCAAAATATCAATTTTATGGGTTTTGTTGAGACTTCTTAATCTACTCATGGTAGGTTTGTTGGCAAGACATTGGACATTCTAAGATAAAATATTAAGCATTAGAGTGTTGAGAGAGGGGGTGTTGGTGAGTTTAGCGGTAGATCGAGTGATCATGGGCATACCTCTTTGGGACGTATACTGTAGCATTTCTTTTTGTTGGAGCCTGTAGGGTTGTTCACCTCGGAACCTTTTTCCGTATTGTGGTCTTCTGCAGACGGGGAGTCAGTAGTATGGTGCAGGTAAACCTCTTCTTCTATCTCCGCCAAGGTGCCGAAGTAGTTACTCGAACTAACGAAAGCTACGTCTAACGCTTGCTTCAGCCTGGCTACTGATTCTTGACCTATGTTGGGCAACATTTCAGCGTGGATGCTGACCTCAGTGTGAGGGTCTAGAAGAACTTTAGGATCAGAATGATTGATATCAACGATGTCTGGGGAATCTGTCTCTGTCGGGGATTGTGTGCCAAGTAGTTTGTCCTGACAGGTGCTGGTCGATTCCAGTTGGTTCTTCCATTTCTGGGCGATGACCTCACCCCCTATCGAAGCGTAATCCTCCATTCTTGGTGCACGACTGGTCTCAGAGGACTCATTTGGAATATCTGCCTCCTGACATTCTTTATTGTGGTCCAAAGATAGGATGCCAAACTTGTTGGTAAGGTTTATTCTTGGGATTTTGGTGGGAGCTGGGGCACTTTTCTGGGATTGTTCTTGATCACCAGATTTATCCGCACTAGCTTTAAAACGAAGATGGGAGTTAGGTAGTGGAAGGAGCAAGGGTTTCAAACTTTGTCTTTTCGATTGAGAAGGGGCGACCTTATGAATCACTTTCTTCTTCAGCTCCGGGTGCGCTCTAAAGCAGAGATCGGTGGAATGGCTTATCATATGACAGTGCTTGCAGAAGATAATATTATTATCATAAATAATTTATTGAGTGTGCATCTTGCTGCCAAGCGAGATTTGAATATAGTTGGGGGGCTCCTTCGATAAATCTAACTCTATGCATATTTTAGCATAATTGGCTTTAGAGAGGTTATGAGTTTCTTCAGCCATCGCCACGAAAGTCCCAAAGGAATTGGCAATCCTCTTCATCGCTGCTGGCACGAAGCATATAAGCGGAGGGTTGGGGAGGGTGGCCCAGACAGACACAATCGCCTAGTTTTCCTTAATGTTAAAATCCGGAGACCACTTAACAATTTTTATGATATGAGAGTCGATCCTGCCGGTTCCCCTGGTCCAGACATTCTTATGATCGACCTTCGAAGAAAGGTAAAGGAAAATGTATTTGGGGTCCATCGGGGCTACCCTGTAATCCGATAGAAGACCCCAGCCGGCGACCGCTTCTTGGACACGCGATAGCTTGGGCATCCGAAGGAGAATTTAAGGATGAAGGTGTGTGAGAAAATCTCTTAAAGGGATGATATTTCTTTGAAAGCGAATGGTACAGTGATATCCTAGGCGTATGTCGAAGAAGAATACTCGATTTCTAGAAGCTCAACATCAGAGATGATCACGAAGTTTATAGCTACTCGGTCAGGCCTAACCATATCAACATAAGAACGAGCGGGACGGTGATTGTGGTCCGAAGACTTATCCGTCTGGGGTAAGATCCCAAGAGTGCAGGGCACATAGGGTTAGAGCATAGCGATGAAGACTAGTGAGAGGAAAAAAGTGCCAGACTGGATGAGCGCGGAGAAGGAATACGCCTGGAGGAGAGAAGCCTGGCGGGGCGAGAAAGAGAGGTACGCACCATTGGATGGTACAGGGGAGATGAGCAGAGGGGTAGAAGAAGTTGGCAAGGGTACAACAAAGAGGAGAGGATCCGATCACGCACGGGACGACGTGCTGGAGGAGGTAAGGTGGAGGATAGCACAGCACCGGGAAGCACGGGAGCCTTCACGTTGGAGAAGTGCGCTGAGCTGGATGGCCCAAGGGGAAAGAGCGCAAACGTGAATAGCATTGGAGGACAGTGCCGTCCGAGATGGCAGCTAGGAGCGCAGAGCTGAATGATGCCGGGGACAGCCTGGCTAGGCGCCAAGAGGGGGTTTAAATTCAAACAGGGGTTTAAATTCAAATCGGGTGAGCGGGAAACGATGGGAACGTGTCCCAACGATAGAGGGCCAGGGATGCTTAGGGAGAGCGGAAGAGTAACCTGACCCTCAAAGGAGGGGCACCGCCGTAGCGCACGACGTCGGCCTGCCGGAAGGGCATGAGATCTAGCGCCTAGAAATCGCCAAACGATCTCCTAGACCGCTGCTCTCCAGAGAACCTTTATATATATATATATATATATATATATATATATATATATATATATATATATATATATATATATATATATATATATATGTACACCAAAACTCCAATAAAAATTATAAAAATTTCTAAAACTCAAAAATAAATTATAAAGTATTTTTAGTAAAAATCTTGTGCAAAAATACTTACCATATATATAAAATAGTAATTACTTACAAATTTTGATATTCAAAAAAAATCATATAATTAATTACAAAGCTATTTAATAATTAAAAAATATTAGATAAATATTAAAATTAAAAGTAAAATTTTATCAAAATCAGGAGGTTTATAATAGGTATCTGTTAGTTGATTTGATAGATAGCTTTAGAAACCAAGACAACTTATACAAATTCGAGTCGGACTGGAGTCCACTTGATACGTTGCTGTCATGTATACGCATTTCTAGACCTGCGTATTTTGGGACTGGAGCTTTAGATATATTTTTGATGGCCCATGCACGTCGAGGTAGCCATTTCGCTTACATTACTGTACCGAACGGGCCTGCGAATAAAATTAAACTCTTAGGATTCTCAATCCACAACTGTGTTGACAATTCTTTTGGAATTTCTCTATCATTCTTGAGCTTCGAATTTGCACTCAACTATGTAGGCCTCAAAAATGAAGACACGCTGAGTTAATCAGAACAATGTCTAAAATACACGCTGAGTTCTATCAGACCATTTCCTCAAATATACCTAGAGTTTAATGGTACACAGAGACAGCTCATCATTTGTCAGAGTGTCATTATGACTGACAGCATGACAGTCAAAGAATGTCTCCTCGTATGCCACGTATGCACGGGACTCAAAAAATCTCAGCCGACTATTGTGTGACTTTCGAAATCTTCCTCAACAAGATTCAGTCTTTATCAAGTTGGCGTACTAAAAAGACCTTATTGTCATTTAATGTGAATGACAAGGCAATCAATGTCAGAGATTTTGTGTCAGTCGAGGCACGTCGAATCAAGACAGCTGGCCGTTCTGACTCAAGTCTGTGCATATTTTGAACTTCTATGTTCCTTCCTCAAGTTTGCATGAATTTTGAGCTTTCTGTCTCAAGTTGGCTTGTATTCTGAAGCTTTCTGCCTCAAGTTGGCGTGTATTCTGAAGCTTTCTGCCTCAAGTTGGCGTGTATTCTGAAGCCTTCTGTCCCAAGTCTGTGTGGATTTCATCCTCAACCAGTTGGCCTGGATTTCATCTCAAATTATCAGATTGGAGTACGTGGCAGCCATGCCACGGATTTCTCGTATGCGTGCCCAGTAACTTGCACACGACTCATGCATGCTTGCCATGTGTCCAACAGTTATGGGCCACGTCCAGTAACTGCTCATTAACCTTGCGTACGTTTGAATCCTGCGTGATTATCAACTATGCATAGGTTATGAAAACAGTTATCTTTTTAGTTATTTTTGACTCTATAAATAGAGTTCTCTTCTCACTCATTGTGCAGATATACAGAATATCTAAATTGTTGTCGAATTCTTGAGAGCTTTTCTTCTTCGCATCGTCCAAGGGATAAAGCGATCGTCTTCTAGATCGGATTCCTACAGTTGTATTTTCCCAGAAACACAATAAATAAAGTGAATTTATTTATGGAAAACAAATTGGCGACTCTGCTGGGGATCGAACCCAGAATCTCTGGTTCTCTTCTCATTCATTATGCAAGGAAGTGTAAAGCTTGTCAAATCCATACAGATTTTATTCATCAACCCTCAGAATTTTTACATCCAACGGCAGCATCATGGCCCTTCGAAGCTTGGGGCATGGATGTTATCGGCCCAATCAATCCGTCGTCATCAAAAGGTCATCGGTTTATTCTCGCAATAACCGATTACTTCTCCAAATGGACCGAAGCTATTCCTTTATCTGAAGTCAAAACTTCTAATGTCATCAGCTTTATCAAGCATCATGACATCTACATATTTGGTGTTCCCCGACGCATTATTCATGATAATGGACCACAATTCGTCAGCCAGAAGTTTACTCGATTCTGTGACGATCATTGGATCAACAATGTGGCTTCTACCGCATATAATCCGACAGCTAACGGATTAGCAGAAGCTTTCAACAAGACCATCATCAAACTCTTAAAGAAGTTTGTTTCTACTAACAAACGTAATTGGAGTGAGAAACTTGGTGAATGTTTATGGGCTTACCGCACTACAGTTCGTAATGCCACCAAATGTACACCTTTCTCTTTGGTGTATGGATGCGAAGCTGTTCTTCCATTAGAGATTCAAATTCCTTCTTTAAGGATAGCAATCGCTAATGAACTTACCACCGAGAATAATAATCGTCTTCGACTTCAGGAATTAGAAGCTCTGGATGAAAAGCGGTTATATGCTCAACAGAATATCGAATTCTATCAAGCTAGAATCTCAAGAGCTTTTAACAAGAAAGTCAGAGTTCGAGCATATCAAAAAGGAGAACTTGTTCTTACAGTCAGACGTCCGATGACTATGACGCACATGAGTAAAGGCAAGTTCGATGCAAAATGGGAAGGTCCATTCATTGTGAATAAAGTCTTTTCTAATGGGGCATATCAGCTTACCACCATGGATGGTAAAGTCACTATGATGCCCATTAATGGCAAATTCTTGAAGAAATATTATGTGTAATATTTTCATCTGTCAAGATTATTCTCCTATTATTCCCCAGCAGAGTCGCCAATTTGTTTTCCATAAATAAATTCACTTTATTTATTGTGTTTCTGGGAGTACGGGTAGTGGATCACGAGGGAGGATATCTTTCAGGAATAAAGTTCAGAGGTATGGTCATACATGACTTACTATGTGAAAGAGTGACCAGAATGTAAGTTCAGAGGCACCTGCAGGTACATAACTCGATAATCTGGAAGATTGTGAGTTCAGCGGTACGGGAGGGTACATGACTCAATAATCTAGGATTTTGTGGGTATGAGTTCAGCGGTATCAACGGGTACATGACTCAATAATCTGGGATTGTGAATGTGAGCGGGTACATAACTTCATATTCTAAAATTCCAGACTATTGAGTTATGTACCCGCCGGTACCGCTGAACTCATATTCTAAAATTCTAGTCTATTGAGTTATGTACCCGCCGGTACCGCTGAACTCATATTCCAAAATTCCAGACTATTGAGTTATGCACCCGCCGGTACCGCTGAACTCATATTCCAAATTATTGAGTCATGTACCCGCCGGTACCGCTGAACTCACATTCACAATCCCAGATTATTGAGTCATGTACCCGTTGATACTACTGAACTCATACCCATAAAATTCTAGATTATTGAGTCATGTACCCTCCCATACTGCTGAACTCACAATCTTCCAGATTATCGAGTTATGTACCTGCAGGTGCCTCTGAACTTACATTCTGGTCACTCTTTCACATAGTAAGTCATGTATGACCATACCTCTGAACTTTATTCCTGAAAGATATCCTCCCTCGTGATCCACTACCCGTACTCCCAGAAACACAATAAATAAAGTGAATTTATTTATGGAAAACAAACTATTCTCCTTTGCTTCTCATATCATTGCTTTTCGTCACTTCCCATTACAGAGTGATGAATGATTGTGCTTTAAAAAATTTATTAGTATTTCTTAGATAATTGTCTAAATTAGATTGCTTATTAAATTTTGGTTGCTTGATAGATATAAGGGGGTTAAGGATGCCATATGCCAAAGGTTATAGTGGTATTGATTTTTGCAATTAGTAGGCAAGTGTTATAAATTTTTATGGCAGCATGTGTTTAATGGGATAGTGTGACCAAAAGTGGGTAGATGTCCTTAAGGTACAATATGATTCATGGGTGGTAAATTAATGATTGAAATGATTGAAGAAGTATTTATGAATTTACAAACTTGAGAGAGAGGATATTGGATTTAATTTAAAATTGGAGGAGGCTTTATGAGATATAAACATGTGTTTATGAAATTTTTTAAGGTAAGTACACGTTGTGTTGAAAGTCAAATTAGAAAGAAATTTTATAAAAATGTATAACACTTAGATAGTGGTTGAGAAGGAAATCAAGTAAAATAAGATTGAGAGATTTTAGCACTTTGACTTCGATAATTTTCAGAAGAACAAATTATGGTTGTTGAGTTAATATGAGAAAAAGAAGAAGAAAAAAGGAATTGGAGGATAGAGATTTGACTCAAGGAGAAAAGTGTTTTGAAGATTGAAAATTTTGTGTATATTTTTTTTTTGTGTATATATATATATATATATATATATATATATATATATATATATATATATATATATATATATATATATATATATATATATATAAAATATATAATTGATTTAAAAGATTTACAATTAGTGGATTGGTTGAAATTTGAGCTTGAGGGGCGAATCGTCTATTTAAATTTTGAAAGAAAAGTTATGGAATTTAAAAATTCAAATTTTTGAAGATTCTTGATTACTAAAATTTTGATGACATTAGGGTAAGAGTGGACTTGCATTTAAAATTTTGAGAATTTTTAGGAATATTGATGAAATCAAATTTTGAGGATTAGAGACGGTTAAAGATTATTATTATCGGATTTTACGGTTTCAACAAATATATAGGACAAGACCTTTGAGGAAATTAGTTAGTAGATTCAAAAGTTAAGAGAATCGTGTATGTGATAGCTAAGGGATTAGAAATTAAGTTCTTGATTTGACGGTTATTTTGTGGAGTAATTGAGTAATTCGTACCCGTCAATCATGCAAGTCCATTAGAAGTTAACCCCATTCATCTCATTACTGTTTGTTATCGTCCAATCATTAATTTTGAGGACAAAATTCTTTTAAGGTGGGTAGATTGTAGCCCTATGATTTTTGGAAAAATTAATTAATTATTTTATTTTATTTTTATTTATTAAACCATATTTTATTTTTATTTATGACTATAAATACACTTTGTCCTATCTTTGATTTTAAAGCGTAGGATTAGCCAATTTCTGGAAACAAGTTTCATATTCATGTTCTAGAAGATTTCAATTTCATTTTGGCATATCATGTCCCACTCAAACATGTTCGCTTGCACTACATTTTTTTTGGTAAAACTTTAGGTTCAAAAAGGACATTTTTGTCTTTGTTGTAATTTCGATGTATGTTTTTAATTCCAATTTGAGGCCCAAATCTGATCCAAACTTTTTGAACAAATATATGGTTTTGACCTATTTTAAGCCTACTACACACATGCCAATAGTGTCCCACTCAATTAAGTTTTCATGTGCTATTTATTTTCAAATGGCACACAAGACCCATTTAATAGGCTTTCGGGTCCTATTTCGACTCGATTTAATCTATCGACTCAAAGCCAGCCCAACAAACTATGCAAGAACCTATTCTAGGGTACCCTAACCTAATAGGACCATTTTAGATTGATTTTTATGGATTAATATATGGCAATAGTATTCTAAATTTATTTTAAAGCAAACCAATATTCAAATTCCTAATTTTGATCTCATTTAAATTCTTAGAGATATCTTGGGGAATCTTTTGATTGGTCAATCAAATCTCCACCAAATCTTACCAAACTAATTCCTAATGAATTCCAACCCTTAAAACACTAATTATTTATATTTTACACAAGGAAATGGTCGGCCCCACCCTTCTAATCCCGTCAAAACCGAGAGCTATTCTATTTTTGCATATATTTCTGTCCCGAACAGAAAACAATCCCCTCGACCACCTCCAACCCTTCTACCACTTTCATCTCGACCCTAAGATACCCCAACATATTTTCGAGGAGCCACAACCCCAATTTTGGTCGGTACGAGGCGTAGAAGTCACTGAAAGTCTATCACGCTTGGGATGAATCGACAATAGGTACACTATTTTCTACACTGTGTTTTCTCGAATTTTATTTGTCTATTTGTCATGATGTCTAGTTTCACCTCCAATTGGCCATCCACGTGGTTCCACACAGTTTGTCCAAACATCCGTTTTATTAACGTGTGTTCAGGATGAACCAATTCTCTTCCATGCGAGTTTTCGCCAACTTGCGAAGCCCTTCGACCTCTCAAAAAATATTGGAGATGCTCCTAACATCATGTTCTATCATTCTAATATGCTCGTTGATTATCTCATCGAGTTTTTCTTATTTTTAAAAAACCATTTCCGTCGTACAAGTTATCGAATGTTGATTTCGTCGAAACTAACGTTGCGTTCGAACCTGAAGCTTCATAAAAAATTTATTAGATAATTATTATTTGTATTTTGCATTAAAAATCATATTTTTCCTTTTTTATTAATTTATTCTATATTTAATAATTATTTTTTATTTATTTATTTTTTTGTTCAATCGGGTCGGATAGGCGACTAGTGTTGATACTGGTTTGGTAAACTAGTTATAGACTAGTTTTCTAGCATATATTGCAGTTAAATAATGATTATTAATATTTTCATAAAATATTTCAGAATTAAATATTATACTATTTATTTAAAAAATATTATTTTGTCATATTGATACTAGTTTGATATAATACTAGATATTTGTTTCTTGGTCTAAAATTGTTTAAAATATTTCAAATAGATTTCTAGAATTAAATACTATATTTTTGATTTATATATTATTTTTGTTTTAGTGACTTGATACTATGTATATTAGATATGGCTATTTAACGGTTTGGTACTAGTCTAGTTAGAATATGGTTAGTCGAGGCTATACATAGTATGGTGGTATATAGTGTGTATGTGGTATCAACGTATCTTTAATTAGTCGTTTTATTATTCAATAAGTGACGGTGTGATCGAGGATGCCAGAGTTGGACCATAGTATGCACACTTGGGGAGTACAGCCAAGTGTACCTTATCGATGTTACGGTTTACTATCCTTTCTTTTTTATTGTTGCATTTATTTCTCGTTCATTATTATTATGACATAGGATTGGTTGGTATTTAGCGGCCATATCGTATTTGGGTGTCGATGTTATTTTATTAACATTGTATATCGATACTAGACATTACATATATTTTATTCGTGTTTATTGACATGATAGACCACAGGACACCGACACAATTCATGATGTCATGTCCAGTCCCAAAATACTCGTGGCCAAGCAACATAACAATGGCCAGCAGATACGTACTAGAGGATTTTTTTTTTTGCAATTTAATGGAATCCCTAACTACGTATATCGACGTGCCTAAATAAATCATAGTCACAGGTATGCTAATCTCATTCACAGAATAAGTAAACTAGTCTGAATACGATAAAGTCAAGTAATCAGAAATAAGTCATACAAAACCATAATGAGTATATAAAGTTGGTGGCGACAAATCCACTACTCAAATATGTCGAAAAAGAGTACTGTAGGAAAATGGAAAGATAACTAGATACAAACTCTAAGTGGAAGACTGCATCCAAGATGGTACCATACACAATCATATGAAGTCGGCTAGAGAGATCTTCTCTGTACATAATACTGCCTCTGGTCCCCGGCCGTATGTCTCTGGGTACTCTCACTTGTCTAATCCTGGAAGGAAACCAGGTCCTCAGAGGGACGTAACAAGATACATAATATACAATCTAGTATGCACATAAAGTAAATGAGTACAGCGGTGTTCTAGTAACTAAGTGTATATGCAATAAAGACAACTTTCGACATTTGGGTTGTCTCTAATAGGGTACTCATGCAGTGGCGCCCTCTTCGGGCACCCGTCATGCAACAACATCATAGTGTACACTACTCTTAGCCCCTAAGCCTAATGACTGTCTTCTCCACTAAATGAATCTAGAACATGTCGACACCTCGACGCGTTCAGTCCCTAATACGAAGTCTAGTAAATAGTACAAATGAAATGATTAGTATGAACTATGCCGTCACACGTTCAGTCATACAGATGATCAGTCAGGTACCGGGGTACATATCCTATATCTCAGCATCATCTCTCCATGTCCAAAGTAAGTATTAGGGTCCTACGAGATATCAGTATTTCTACTCAGCAGTAAAGGGGTAGTCTCTAATGGCCTAAACTTAATAAGTAAAGAACCAGCGCATTCAGTTTGTTGCACCGAGAGTCGTGCTCAGTTGTGCCAATATAATGTTATAATAAGTATAGCAGATCATGAATTTAAATTTAAAATTTAAATATAACATAGTGGCAAGGTATACTTGTTTGGATCAGAAAGCTGAGAATGGAAAACTGGTACAAAATTGAAGTCCAAAGCACCCAAAGATCCTAGAAAATAATTTAGGAATTAATTAATTACTGCAACTAGTATACCTATATGAATAATAAATAAAGAAAAGAGGAATAGTTAATAATAAGGAATAAGAAGTTTTTATGCAGCACCATACACCTAATTGATGGATGAAATATACTAGACCACTCATGTTTTCTATGAAACATCATAACCTAGTCATATTTCAAAAACCTAGGCAGAATTATTAACCTCTGAATATTAGATTATTTATACATTTTTATTTAATATATTTTCTTCAGTATTTTTATCATGTGGCTATTAATGTCTACGTTTTGTCAATATTTTGGTAACAAATGTTACAGGATACATATACATAAATAAAGTTGTAACAAGTTTAGGTACTAAAAGTATCATAAGGATATTATTATACTTTTCAAATTTAAGAAAATTTTATTAAATTATATAGTGTTTGATTTTGTTATCAAAGTGTATTATATTTATAAATGAATTACTTTGCTAATGTTAATAGTAGTAGGAATTGCTATAATATAGGTAATTAGTAAGTTTAATTATGCAAGGTATTATTTAAAATAATTAAATATATTTTTGTGTGAATTTTATAAATTTTATGTAAAATTATTTGGATTATTTTGATATATATATAAGAAAAGAAAAAAAAAAGAAAAAAAAGGGGGCTTTATCTCACGAGATTTTAAAAATCTCATGAGAACACAAATGCCCAGTTCTCCCGCACAGGGAGAACACAGATCCGAAGAGCTGGTGATCCGAAGGAAGCTCGAATTTGAATCAGATTGATTCAAATCAAAACCCACTTTAATCTATAGTCGGTTCTCTATAGATCATACTAAATCCTATCCAGAATCCCAACATGTAAATCGAATTAAATTAGGATTTAATCTCGTATTAAAACCCATACCTTATGTTCACTCGAGAACCTAATCCGCTAACCTAGAGTTCCTCTGACGAATCCAGAGTCGTCCTTCCATCCCTGCTCATCCCCCCGATAGCCTGAACGACGTCGCCGGCCGCCGCACAGCCGATAAGACCCCCAAACCCGAGAAAATAGGGCACACCCTGTTTTGTCAACATAGCAGGTACTCATATTCGTTGCCCCTATTTTCTCTTCATCTTGTAATCAATTCACGAACCGAATGATCTAGCGTAAAGACAACATATACAACTAAAAGTCCTATCAACTAGTTCGAGTTGAGATTCCCTAAAACTTACCAAAAATTAGTCGAAAGATCGACAAAAATTTGGGTTCATATAGTAGAAATACAACAGTTAGATACTATTTTGGAAGGTGTTTTCTGAACTGGAAATTAGAAGATTTCAAAAACTAGTTGAGAACAGTCTTAGATAACATATAGGGCTGTGAAACCCAATTTACAGAAGTTAATTTCAACGAATGTGTGCCGAGAAATCGATTTCCTAATATGAACGAAAAACTGTTTTTAAACTTTTAAAAAATTTAGAAAATTTCCCGATACGACGTGCGCCCCGACAAACCGGGTGATGTGGTCGCAACCCACAAGTATTGAAAGGCGCATATTGATGCTATCGACGTGTGGGAACTGACGGAACTCGATTTCATTACGTGTGCGCAACGAAATCAGTATGTATCCGTCAAGATACCCCTGTATCGACCTTTTGCAAACTTGGCCATAACATTGTGTACGTTCGTCGTATCGAGACGAATCTTACGCCAACTGGACCATATCAAAATTCTGATCCTGTCTGCCAAGTTTGGTCCGATTCTGAGAAGGTCGACCGAAACGCCTATTTGGCGGGCCTATGACCCGATCAAAAGGGAGAAATTGTATACGGCCTGCCGGAATCCAACTTCGGACATACGGTTAGGTTCGTTTCCTCCAACCGGACACGTAGACATGTAGTTTGACAACTTTAGAGACCGCAGACATTGGCACACATTTCGGTACAAAATGGGTCCAATGGCGGACATCGTTTTGATCCAAAATTATGATTTTGCCCCTATTCCAGAATTAGACTTTTGGACAAGCGTTTCCTAGATATATCTTTTACATCTAGAATGTTCTTGATGTTTGTTTTAGCATCCGGAGCCGTTCGTGGATTTTGAGTTTCTATTGCTGACGTGATTGATTTTTTGGAGTTGCCATCCCCGTACCACTAGGCAAGATACCTAGCCACCTTACTCTCTAATTTACTTTATCTTATTTTTAGTTATTTATTTTCAACATTTTTACCTGTTGATAGTATTATATCATTGTGCATCCAAGTCACACTTGGGTGCAAGCAACTATATCAGTCGTTTTACTTGTTTTGTTCTATTTTCTTGCATTGACTTAGACTAGTGACCAACCATGGTGATAAGGTATTGGTATATCTGATATGGCCTTAACACATGTCTTATCACAAATTATGAGTCACATGTAGGATACGTACTCGCGTAGTCGGTCGGCCACCGATACGTATGAGACGTACGATGGTTAGGAGTAACTGGCAATAGAATCGCATGCTAGTGGACTTAGCAGTTGCTAGAGGTTCATATGAGTCATGGATGTGACCCTACTAGACATTGGATGGGGCGAACAGTTCCTTAACGTATGGGCCACGTATGAAGTTTCCTACTCTTGATCCTGCTGGCCTCTGACATTCGATGGATGTTAGGCTTTGATACTGCTGGCCTCTTACATTCGATGAATGTTATGCTTTGAGGTCCCTGGTATCCTGGTGGGACCATACTGAGTTTCCTGTAGCCAGAGTGCCTATGCATTGAAGGTTTGTTCTTAACTGCATTATCACTGTAGAACTGGTAGGCCCCCTATTGTATGCATCCCTTTATTTTCTATTATATATCACAGTTTATACGGCATATTTTTCATGTATCTTATTATGTCCCTTTGAGGACCTAGTAATCTCTCCAGGTGTGTGACTTTATGATTTTTCACAGGTGCTCTAGCCGAGGCCAGGTTTTACTCTCTTCCTCCGAGGTGATTGCACTTGGATCGCCTTCGCATCGCTCGATAAATTCATTGGTTGTGTATTTTTTTCTTTTTAGTTGGTAGTAGATTTGTCTCCGCCCAACGATTTATAAATGATAATTCATAAGTTGATTTATAAATTCTTCCTTATTTATTTATGGATGAGATTAGTATCGTAATTTATTGTATTTTACAGCTTATGTATACATACGATGGTTCCATATATTGGAGTTTACTTCGTATGTATGCAGCTACATGTCAACGTACTTAGTCCTAAGTATTTTGGGACTGGAGCGTTACATGTTTTTGTGGTGGCCCGTGCAGGTCTAGTTTATCACTTCGGTTACATTACTGTACCAAGGTGAGCCTGCATATAGGATTAGAATCTAGGAATCTCATCCACAAGCTTGATCTCTTCCATTGAATTCTATTTTCGAACTCTCGTTGACAGCCTTGAATTATCTCATGTTTGATCCCTTTCTACCGTAATTCGTATCTTTCTTCCGTGCTTGATAAAGGTTAGAAAGATGACTCATACTAGGTATACGTGTATAATGCTCAATCACTCTACCAGTTCAACTCTTATAAGTTGGGTAGTATGCCTTATAACCTGTCTATTGGTCCTTGCAACCCATTAAAGAGGATTATAACAAGATTACCTAGACTATAGTGTTTAAAGATCCATGACTCATTCATTCAACTGAGACCTTAGATAAGAAAACAATAGGACATCTATGGAGGCACAATCATCAGAGAGTCTTAGAGTTTGATAAACTTGAACTAATTGTGTTTTCGTTCAATCATAAATCTTGCGTAGTTATATTTTTGATTACCTTGACTAACGCTGCTATTATAGCCTAGTTTTTATAAGCTTATTCTTTATTGAGCTTGTTCAGGACATATGTTTATTGGGGACGTCCACTAACATATTACCTAATTAGAATTATTGTATTATGGTCTGATCAACCTTAGTGCACTTGGTTCGCTCTTTATCTAATTATCACACTTGGATTGAGATATATGTGTCTCTAGGATCTCATCCGCAACCGTCTTGACAATTCCTTTCGAAATACTCAATTCGCCTTTAAACTACGTATTTGTATTAGATGATGTCCCTTGAACTTTCTATTGTTTTCGTCACCTATCTCGGAAAAACAAATGCTAGTAGACCCGGAGTATTGCTCTATATCCATGATAGTTGTATACACAAGTGTAGCTACCAAGCCATATGACTCCAACCTTGCCTTGAGTTACTTGTCCACCCCTCGGCCATAAAACAAATAACATGACCTTCTAGTTATTTAAATTTGAGAACGATTAGGGTCTTATCCTTGGTCAAAACATCAACCAAGGAGACTATCTATAATTAAAGAACCAATTATTGTGAGTCTCTAATTATTCTTCTCGATTCTTGCTTTAACTATCAACCCGTATACCTTAAACCAACCCTTACTCGACCCAGCCCCACAATTTAGACATAAGAGGAATAGAGAAAAAGTAAGGACAAACATTTACCATGACAATGGTAGACATCCATCCCGAGAATTGAGTCCAATAGGTATTATTCTAGTTATGCAGATTTTGTTATTAAGACCTGACTTAGCATTGGAACATCACAATCACTAGCTTAGCCAATACCATAGCATAATACCCTGTCATATGATGATTTACTAGTTATTAACATCAATGCATGAGAACTACATTCGACACCATTAGAAACCTTATGACCGTAGTCTGGCAGGCTTTACACAAATAGAAATTCATGACTTAGCCGTTGGAGATCTTTCATAAGACGTGCCTTAAGGATTTTTACCTCATCGATAAGCTCTCGTATAATATAAAATAGTGGATCCTTCTATTCTTGACTCATGTATCGTTGTACACAATCATTTTTATTTATTAAAAATTAGGGTACGATCATCGAATTCGATTTATATCTACGTATCACATATTCTAATGCATCGTGCCTTATTCTTATTATCGAAAGTTGAGGTACAATGTCACGACCTTGAAATATTCCTAACCTTATTATCCCAAAAACCATGTCCTAGTCTCTAGAGTGAATAGATTGTAAGCCATTCTTAATTTTAGGAATTATGAAAACACCGATTGATTGAGGTAAAATAGTTCTCACTAGGATGATAAATTAGTGACTCACGAACTCCCACTTTCTATTTAGATCTTTTGGTGTCCCTTATTGTGACATTGATATTCAGAGCACGAGACCAGCTGTTACCTTCCAATAAATTTTATATACAAGACATAGACGACTCCACCTTCATGTAGACCTATCATGTCCTACTAAAATACGTCCCCTTGTACTCTATTTTATGATAATACTTTCAGGCCAAAACGGCTAATGATAACCCTTACCGTAATACAGATGTACGTTCCGACTTTAATTAGAGATCCAACCTCGACTCAAATCTTCTTACCCAGTATATGGTTGTGATCTACTCGAATCCCACTACAACATGCCATTATTGTGCCACTCAATTGAGTCTTCTTGTGCTACTTAAATACAAAAGTCACAGAAGGCGTATTCTAGGGCTTTAGGAACTTGGTTAACCAACCCGGCTGAAAAATTAGCCCGACCAAAACTTGGAACCTATATAAGATTACCCTAACCTACTAGGAATGGATCAGATTGATTTCATAGCATCTCGTCCAGTCAATATAGATTTAAGCCTATGATTCATTCCATCAAAGATCGATGTCCAATTTGGGAAAACCATTAAGACCCAGCTAAACCCATCCTTGTCTATCATCATATATGGACTATAAAACCAAACTTGATGAAATAGGTCCTACACCTATTAGATAGCCCTCATCTCATAGCCCATTAATTCCCTTCCATGAATTCCTTAACAGTATCTCTCCGCAACCTGTATTAAGAGAGGAATGGAACCATGTAGTACCAACTTGCTTCCGGTTATGATTGACCAAGACCCCTCCTATTGCCTTGATAAGACATGGTTAATATATGGACAATGTTAAATAAAGTAACTCGTATGATTCTGATAGAGTCAATGACCATAATTAGAAGTACCTCGTATGCTCATACATCTCTTTCACCTTAATACTGGTAGAAGTCCTATTACTGTGCTTTCCCCGATTAACTAATTTATATCAATGAGTATAACCTTGAACTCAGTATACTCTCTTTCTCTCTCTTAGAATGGGATGCCCTTCGTAACCGTTCTTCTATCTGTTGGGGGTTACGATACAATCTTCATATTACACTTTATATCCCTTTACTCGTGCATTAGATAATCGTGGTAGAAGATCGCCACTTTGATTCTTCAAACTTCGTACTGGTCAATAAATCATGTTTTAGTTTCAATTTCGAGAGTGAAATCTCATAAAGTGTTTAGGCAAGATCCTCTAGGTATTAGCAGATGTGTGGGATAAATTGGTCCCAATTGAACTAATAAAATAGTGACTCATAGCATCCACTTCTATCTATACCATCCGATGACCTCTACCGTGACTTTGATAATTAAAGTACAACACTAGCCTTTCCCTTCAAACAAAGTTCACACTCAAGAACTTGACCAGTCAAGTTATACACTTGACGTACATATCCCACCTAACCACACCATCTTGTGCGCCATTTCAATTACAACACTTGTATGACATATTTTTTTTCTTAGAACAAACCCTAATTGTCTATTTTGTCCCCTTTGAATCCAACCATGTAAATATTGACCCATTCTCTTAACTAAATTGAATACCTATGATCTATGCAAGATGCATCACACATATGACGTATGCGTTCCACCCAAGCAAGCCAATGCCTCCTATGCAACACCAACCCTCACATGCTAATCATTGTGACTTAAAATTTTCATACCCTTATATAACTAACATCTATAGCAAGGTTCTGCACCGTTGTAGACTCTCATCTCTTAGTTACCCATGTAGGACGGAGATTGAAATTCCTTTTAAACGACACGTTCTAGTTATAGTTGAACAAAAGATTACTACTGTCTTGTTGGAGCATGACCCCGATAGGAACGACATTAAGTTGTAGTAATTCTCCTATAGAAATTATTAAGAATGTCATGCCAATATCTAGGCCCACTTAAAATACGTGACTGCAGTCCAGTAATGTCCAATATTCTCGTGTCTTTCCTAGAAATTGCCTTTCCAGAAGTCTAGTAACAACAATTTTTCCAATTAGCCAACTTCTATAAGTTGGGTAGGGCCTTGAAACCAAGAACACCCCATCCTTTAGAATATTGCTAAAATTGGACTGTGGTGATAGCCACCCCTCCGTCGTTTTGGAAACCATGTTATAATTTGATGTACTTGCTCTTTGTATTTAAACTCGTCATTTTTGTAAGTATTAAGATTATTTTTAATTTTGAGGACGAAAATTTTATAAATTGGGTAGGATGTAAACCCCTGAATTTTAGATTTTTTATAAATTTTTATTTAATATATTTTCTTCAGTATTTTTATCATGTAGCTATTAATGTCTAGGTTTTGTCAATATTTCGCTAATAAATGCTACAGAATATATATACATAGATAAAGTTGTAACAAGTTTAGGTACTAAAAGATCATAATGATATTATTATACTTTTTAAATTTAAGAAAACTTTATTAAATTATATAGTGTTTGATTTTGTTATCAAAGTGTGTAACACCCAGTTTCTGAAATGAGGATAATTTTGAACTTTTGTAATTATAATAATTATTTATTGATATTTATATCATATTATGAATTGTGGTAATTTGTAATCAATTTAAAACTATTTTAAGTCATGGCTTGTGATTTTGATGCTTTGCTAGTGTAACCCTAGAGACTGTCTGACCTAGAGCCTAACCATGTCATTAGGATGATTTATTTTTACTTTTGAGCATGAGGGTATTTTGGTCATTTGGCCTCTTTGAATTATTTTATGATTTAATGCATTGGTGATTGTTAATTTTGACTTTTTGCTAGCTGTGACTTAAGAGACTGTCCTAGACTTTGACCTTGACTTGGTGACCTAGTTAACATGGTATGGACCCTAGTCTAATTTAAGTCAACTCAAGTTAGGTCACTTAGGATCAAGTTTGAAATATGAGGATTGGTGATTTGGTCCATAGGCTTAAGACTTAGAAATTGGTTCCATGACTAGTGCAACTAGGCCCATAGCCCATTAGACTAAACCCTAACCCTAATTTTCACTTTATGACTAGCCACTAGGGCTCCCCCTACCCTATAAATAATCTCTTCACTAGTTCTTGCCTCTTTTATATCATTTCAACACATAGGAAAAGAAATATTTGTCCATTCTTCCCCAATCCATAGATTTCTTATTTTAAATCCTTTTTAACTCTAGTTTCTTGCATTAGAGCCTAATACCCTTCTATTTCCTGTTTATGGAGAGTAATTCTAGATTTTGAGCAATTTGGAGATCCAAGCTAGCAAGGAGGAACACTTCATTTTAGGGCTTTTCTTGCTATTTGTACCTGTAGGTAAAACACCTCTAAATGTTTTAATATTCAGTTTTCTTTGCATTTAGGGCTATATCTAGGTGCCCCCTAGCTATCCCTCAAATTTGGTAGGAAACCGTGTCCATTTGGTGTCCGTATCGGACACGTGTCTATGTGTATGTTTACGTGTTCGACGAAATATCGTAATGAAACTTTTATTTGTATTTTCAAAAACTAATTGAGCAATTTTGTAGCCCTATGTGTGGGCTTTGATTTCGTGTTTTACTGAGCACACATCGTGTCCATTTTTGTGTCCAAATTTGGACACGAACGCGTGCACGAGGCCCCGGTGCGCTGCCCTGCTGCTCGGATTTGCTGTGGGACACGACACGACGACTCAGGTCGTGATTTTTGGTGGACACGTGGGCCTAGTGTCTGACATGACACACACGAAGTTTGGGTCGAGTTGGTTTAGTATTTTCAATGTTATTGAGCCCGCACTGATTTTGCACTGCCACTGCATGTATGAAAATCCCTGTCTGATACGCATTATTTTCTCTGGACACGGCTTGAGTGGACACGATACAGATACTTGTGCATGCAGCCCTACTCTGGGCGAACCCATATGCACGAGCTCGACCCACCTCGAGCTCTGTGTCGAGCCCACGAAGGCTCGACATTGCTGCACGATGATTATTTTTCCTGTTTTATGAGAATTTCGAATTTGGTTTTTGGACACTACGTGCCCCAATTTCTAGACACAAGGGACTCTCCCTGGACACGAGGGATATGTCCCCATGCCTTTACACTCTTGATATACCTTGAATTAGGATTTTGATTCGAATTTGGCATTTGGGTATGGCTCGAACTCTGATACACTGATGTATCTGTTTGTTGTTTTTCCTTTTAATATTTTCAATGATTCATTTCGATTTCAAAATGAGTTCATACATTACCTGAGTTAACCTGAGTTTGATGTTAATTTCAATTTGGTTTCATATAGGTTCCATATATTTAGCTTTCATTTGGTTTGGGTTTTTCTGAGTTTAAATTGCTTAATAAATGTGTAGTTTGATAAATAAGGTTTAATTTGATGTTCATTGATGATGTCAACATGAGTATGGTACCTGAGATGTGAATGGCATGTGTAGGTTTTATGTTGTTTCATGTTAACTTGTTTTGAGGGTTCACAGGTGTTTGACACTCAAGATAGTGTTCAACTAAACACAAACTTATCTGTACACTTGATATCACACTTGTTGTACACATTAAACCTGAACATTTAACCCATGTAGACTGAAAACTCCATGTTTATATGAACCAGTCCACTTGGACATATAATTCAGTCCCTCCTGGTTTATTAGTCCAGATTTTGATTGATAAAAGTCCATATTACTCTATATTGTTCATTCGAGCCTTGATTAGCTATGTCATTTTTGAAGAACAAATAGGAAACTCTAGAGGGGGGTGAATAGAGTTTATGACAATAATGTTCAATTAAAAATTAAACTCTTTCACCAACAGTAAATAATCAGAGTAAATGCAGAAATAGTAAAGAGCAAGAAAGCATACGCAAACACAGCCGATTTTAACCTGGTTTCCCTCGTGGAGGACTAGTCCAGGCCTGAAAACTCTAGCTCAGGATTAAATCCACTATTTGTGAAATAGTAGTTACACCCCGTGCCTTTTCTTCAGAAGAGCACGTCAACTTCTTACAGAGATCGCAGTGGCGATGCTTGGAATTTTCCAAGCGACTTCTTGAACTCTTGCACAAACTCCTAACTGAAAAGTACTGAGCACTTTGAGGCTTAGGGAGCTTGTGGCTAATAGATAAGAAGGGTATGGCTTGTATAAGGCTTTAGAGAGAAGAGAAGAGAAGATTGGATAAATTAAAATGAGAGAATTCATGGCCTATTTATAGGATACCATACAGGCAGAATTCGGCCAGAATTATGGTTGGAATATTAAAAAAATTGGCCGTTGGACACCTTGCATCCAGCCAACCCTAAAAATTAGGGTCCTGGAGTTTAGGAGACAGAGTTCGGCCCGAACTCTGTGTGGAGGTAGAGTTTGGCCCGAACTCTGTCTCCAGAGCACAGAATAGGCCTAATGGGTAGATGGGCTTATTTGGATTTTTGTGGAGCTTTTGATTTGAGGTATGGGTATAGGTTAAGTCTCATATGCTCAGCACAGCTCAGTTTACATAAGTCTAGACTCAATAAAAATATAAAATACAGACTCAAAGTATGAAGCATTGCCGGTGCGAGCTGTCGTCTGGCTTGTACTGAATTCAGTCTTCATGTGTCGTATTAAAATATTACAAGTATCATGTTTGTCAATTGTATCAATATTTGGTTGACTGCAATTTTCTGTCAACAATCTCCCCCATATTGATAATTGACAAAATGATATTTGTATATTCAATATTCATACCTGGACACATTAAAGCAGTAGCGTAGCTCTCCCGTAATTAGTGCAGAGCTAGCACTAGCTCCCCCGTAAATATTGCTTTGAACCTGTTGTCCTGATAAAAACATTCTTTTCTAAAGCAAAGATACACAAACATTATTTCCCAAAGTACAGATACACAAAGCCAAAAAAATGATATGATATGATGATGAATATAGCAAAATATATCTCCCCCTTTTGGTATTTATCAAGCAACCAGAAATAATAATTGGCAAGCACACCAAAAATAATGATGATAAACTGCATAAACTGATAAACGGCATAATAAACTGTCTCCAAGAGTCACATAATGAGTTCTAATACAACCAAAGTGCAGAAATAAAAACAACTACATCAACTAAAAATGCATAAAAGCATAAACTACGATCCTCAGCAGCAGCAAATAGAAATCCATATCCATCATCGAGCTCGTAAAGGCCCAGCGTCGTCGGATGGATCAGTGAAGGAACGACGAGGGTCCACAAAAGCCGCATCCGGATCCAGGTAACGAATAACCCAAGGGTCATCGATACGGTATCCTTCGTGACCAGGGTCCCGCTCCATAGGGATAGGCATGGAAGGATGCCGAGACATAGAGTACCGAATATCGTGCAGTGAGTTGCTGATGGTACTCATCTGCAGGGTGGTCCGATAGTCAAGCTGAGTCCAGCGATCATCCTCTAAAGTGAATCAATCGCGAAGCATAGTCTGTAGTGACTCAAGAGTAGCAGGAGGAGGAGGCACATCATGTCCAAGAGGAGGTGCGTCGGGCTCAACATCAGAGTGCTCAGACACAACAGGTGAGCCAACTGCTGCCTGAAGCCGCCGTGCCTTAGAGAGGAAGGCAGGGGCAGGTAGGAACTGGCACTCATCAAGAGGTACACGAAAAGCACGAAAGAGCATAGGAAGATAAAGAGCATAAACCAAGGATCTTGGTTTCTTCCTGGCATTAATCATCCAGTCCATCATGGTACGTGGAAGATTAAAAGAAACATGAAAATGAAGGTGATACAAAGCAGATATTTCAAAATATGTAACCTCATCAGTCGATCCCGCTTTGGGCAGAATCGTGTTAAAAATAATACGATGAAGTTCATAAAAGTAAGGATTGAGAAACTTGGCGAGAAGCTTACGAGGACGTGTGTTAGGAGTACACAAATCGTCCTTAAAGCTTTCTAGGGATGACCCATTGAGGAATTAAAACTTGCGAGCTTCAACAAGTTTCTCACATAAGTCAGGCTCCGGAAGATCAAGGTGTTCGGCCAAGTCAAAATCATCAAAAAAAATATCAATGCCCGCAACCCGTGAAAATATATGAGTATCATTATGAGTAAGGTTGCAATAAAACATTTGGATGGCATTGAGATAGATAACCGAATTGGTGGTGACAAGTTCATCAAGACATAGATCATGAAAGAGTGAATCATATTGTGAAAAAATAGTAAAATTTATAGGATGACCCGTATACACCGGACGTGATCGAAAATCACTATACCCCTCATTAGAAGCATCAAGTGATACAAATATCCGATCATCGTACGTATTGGGGTCGAGTGGACGAGGTGGGTTGAACAACGGGTGAATAGGTTGTTGATTGGGTTGTTCAACGGGTGGTTCAATACGAGGAGGAGCATTCGAAGAGGACGCACCCTCGGTTCGAAGTCTCTTCCCTCTATTGAACAACTTGGGAGCCATAAAATAATGAAAAAAATTGAGGAAATTTAGATGGAGAGAAGTGTGGAAATATACCTCAATTTGATGATAAAAGATGAAGGAGAATGGTGAGAGAATCCTTCTCCTTGAATTTTGAGAAGAAATATGCTCTAGGATGGAAGAACTAGGGTTAGGGTTTCAAGAAAAATAGTTTTAAGAAGTTTAGAAGGTGGCAATGGAGGAGAGAGAAGAAGGGAACTCGGTTTTTAGTGTAAGGGTTCGAATAGTCGGAGAAAATATGGACCATTGGATCATATTCTGATCAGCGGCCGAGGCTGCTTTCGGTTCTGGAACAGCCAGACCGAATTCGGCCCGAACTCTGGGTAAGGCAGAGTTCGGCCCAAATTCTGGTTTCTGTAGCCAGAACAGAAATCAGGCTAAAAAGAAGTTTGATCAAATAAGATAGACTAAAAGGAATATGATAATAAGTAGATGCATATGCAAACATGAGAAAACCAAGTAGAGAATAGCAAAAAAAAATTAACGCTGAATCAAAGTGAAGTTTGAAAATTTAAATTTTAGCATGTTATAAATAAAAGTAAACCATGTAATAAACAAGAAAATATGCCACAATTCAATATTTTGAACCTGCCATGGGGTAGCTGCAGGGGCTGGATCCCAGCTAGCGGTAGTCCTGAGGACTAGTGCACCGTGTCGCTTAGGCTTTTATGCCTTGTTGTCAGAAGGACCCTTTCGGCTTGTACCCATAGCAATTTCGTCATAAAGAATCAAGACATAATCGATATTTACGTAGGTTACTTTAATGAATAACAGCTTCATCCAAAATTCCTAGTTCACGATAAAGAAAGTTAAAACGCTCTTCGGATAGTGGTTTGGTAAAAAAATCTGCTAGCTGATGATCAGTGTCAATAAATTCTAAGTTAATAGTGCCATTTTGCTGGTAATCACGCAAAAAGTGGTGACGTATTTCAATGTGCTTCGTGCGTGAGTGACATATGGGGTTCTTAGTGAGATTTATAGCACTAGTGTTATCACAAAATATAGGAATATGCATAAAAGATAAGTTATAGTCTTCAAGGATTTGTTTTATCCACAGAATTTGTGCACAACAACGACCAGCTACGATATATTCAGCTTCTGTTGTGGATAGTGCGACAGAATTCTGCTTTTTGCTAAACCAAGAGACTAAATCCTTTCCTAATAAATGATACGTGCCGCTCGTACTTTTACGGTCGACCTTGCATCCGACAAAATCAGCATCAGAGTAACCAATGAGGTCAAATGATGTTGATTTGGGATACCATAGACCCACTGTAACCGTATCCTTAAGGTATCGAAAGATACGCTTAACAGCAGACATGTGTGATTCCATAGGATTAGCTTGATATCTAGCACACAGGCAAATGCTAAACATAATATCAGGGCGAGTAGTTAAATAAAGTATACTGCCTATCATACCTCGATACTTACGTTGATCCACACGTTTGTCGCTTTCATCTGGTTCTAGTTTAGTTGTAGTAGCCATTGGAGTGCTGATTGGTTTGACGTTGTCAAGGTCGAATTTCTTCAGCATGTCCTTTGTATACTTTGACGGACAGATGAAAGTTCCATTTGATGTTTGTTTGACTTGCAGTCAAAGAAATTAATTGAGCTCCTCCATCATGCTCATCTCAAACTCGGTCTGCATACACTTGGCAAAATCTTGACAGAGAGTTTTATCATTAGAACCAAATATAATATCATCAACGTAAATTTGCACTAAGAGAATATTGTCTTTGAAAGATTTTATGAAAAGTGTAGTATCAATTTTCCCTTTTGAAAAATCTTTTTCAAGCAAAAAATTGCTTAGCCGTTCATACCAAGCTCTAGGGGCTTGTTTGAGGCCATATAACGCTTTCTTGAGCTTGAAAACATGGTCGAGAAATTTGTGATTTTCAAAACCAGGGGGCTGCTTTACATAAACTTCCTCCTTAATAAATCCATTCAAGAAAGCACTTTTAACATCCATTTGAAACAATTTGAAATTTTGAAAATTAGCAAATGCGCAAAGCATCCGAATGGATTCCAATCTCGCAACAGGAGCATACATTTCATCGTAGTCGATACCTTCCTCTTGGTTGTATCCTTGAGCTACTAGATGAGCTTTGTTACGTGTAACTGAACCATCTTTATTTACTTTGTTTTGAAAAACCCATTTAGTACCAATAATCGAGTGATTTACCGGCCTAGGAACAAGTTCCCAAACTTGGCTTCTCTCGAATTGGTTGAGTTCTTCTTGCTTGGCAGAAATCCAAAATTCATCATTAAAAGCTTCTATAATATTTTTTGGCTCAATTTATAAAATATAGGCAGTACTAGCAATGGAGTCTCTTATTGATGATCTAGTACTTACTCCACGTGAAACCTCACCTATAACCAAATTTTCTAGATGTGACGGCTTGAAAGAGAATTTATTTGGCAAGCCCTCCAGAGAATTGGTTTCAGTGGTGGTATTCATTGGAGTAGAAGTTGATGGCTAAACATCATCATCAAGAGTAGCTGCTGCACTGTTATCCTCATCGAAAGTCATATTTGTAGACTCTTCCACAATTAACGAGCGTTTGTTGAACACTCTATATCCCTTGCTCTTGGCCGCATAGCCAAGGAATATACCATCGTCAGCTTTGGCATCAAATTTGCCTAAGTTGTCTTTGGTGTTAAGGATAAAACATCGACAACCAAAAAACTCGAAAATATGAAACGTTTGGAGTTCTTCCAAACCAAAGCTCATAGGGTGTTTTCTTCGTAATAGGACGAATAAGCACCCTTTTTAAAATATGGCACGTTGTACTGACAGCTTCAGCCCAAAAATATTTCGGAAGAGAGAATTTATTTAACATAACTCTAGCCATATCGCCAAGAGTCCTATTCTTCCACTCCACAACACCATTTTGTTGAGGAGTTCTTGGACAAGAAAACTCATGATTAAAACCATTTAAATCACAAAACTTTTTAAAATCAGTATTTTTGAATTCGCCTCCATGATCACTTCGGATTCGAGTAATCATGTAGTCTTTATCGTTTTGAACCTTTTTAGCAAATATTTTGAAAACTGAAATGGCATCACTTTTATTTATAAGAAAGAAAACCCAAGTAAATCTAGAAAAGTCATCTACTATAACAAAAGCGTAGAGTTTTCCACCAAGACTGGCTACTCTACTAGGGCCAAATAAATCCATATAAAGTAATTGCAAGGGTCTAGTAGTACTTACAGAGTTTATGGAATAAAATGAGGACTTGGTTGCCTTATACAATTCTCATTCGGCACATATCGTGTCCTTTTTAAATGTGATGTCGGGCAAGCCTCTAACTAGCTTCTTAGTCGATAGCCTGGATATTGTATCCATATTGGCATGACCAAGACGTTGGTGCCACAGTAATCTTTCATCCTTGTGAGCATAGAGACATCTTTCTGTACTGTTAGTATCTCTAGATAGATAGAAAATATAAATATTATCCTCTCTTATCCCTTCAAAAGCGATGTCTCCCGTTGACCTATCATAAATGAAGCATTTATTTTGTCCAAAGTTAATATCATATCCATGATCAGCAAGATGACTTATGCTGAGCAGGTTATGTTTTAACTCGGTCACTAGGCAGACATCCTTTATTATAGGAGAAGGAGGGTGGCCTATAGTACCATTACCAATAATATACCCTTTTAGGTTGTTGCCGAAGGATACATACCCTTCCCTCTTCATCGATAGTGATGCAAAAAGATTTGCGTCTCCCGTTATATGTCATGAGCATCCACTATCGAGAATCTACTTACTCTTAGTTGAGGAGGGAAGGTCCACCTACATCAAGAGTAGATGTGACCTTTGGTACCCAAGTTCTTGAGGGTCCTGAAAAGTAAGTTTTCGGCAACCATGCATATATGTTTTTATCTACTAATCTCCTAACTCTACATTATGGTGAAATATGTCCATGTAATCCACAATAAGTACAAATAGCATTCCTATTTATGTTAGGAGCATGTTGATGATGTCTATATGTAGAGTGGTGTGGAGTAGCATGGTGATGATGTCTATAAGTAGTGTGGTGTGGAGTTGCATGATGATGATGTCTATATATAGCATGGTAAGAATGGTGTGGGGCATAATAATGTTTATATCCATAAGCAGTATGATGGTGATTTTATTTATGTACGGCAAAGTGATGATTGTATCTATGTGTAGCATGGTGATTATGTGTCATATGAGAATTATTTCTACGTGCATGTGATTTATGTGCTTTATGAAAGTGGGTGTACAGGTAAGTATGATTACGTATTGCAGGTAGATGACGTGGTTGACTAGTATGAGTAGTGTCATGCTTTGTGTGTGTCTCATGTGATTGGGTTTGAGGTTGAGCAACCTGGTTTCCCAATCTAGTCACTAGTTTCTTAAAGACAGCCTGCAGTTCACTAATTTTAGTATTCAAACCATAAATCTTAGTGATAGAGATCTTGTGTCTATCCTTTTCTTCAGCAAGCTCGGTGTTTAGTGCTGTGATCTCTTGTGTTTGTTTTTCAAGACGTGATTCGGCATCATGTAAGCTGAATTTAAGCTTAGACACCTCATTTGTGACTTCCGTGGGTGAAGTGTCTCTAAAATTATTAAGCAATGAAGAGAGTCTTTGAATCTCGACTTCATAACTTTTGATCTTCTCCTTGGCGTATTTATATTTACTAATGACTTTCTTGTGGTCATTGAGTAAATCATTGAATGCATCACCAAGTTCGTCAAAAGTGAAATCATCGAGAGTTTCACTAGTTACCTTGTCGAATGTAGCCATTAGGCAAACATTGGTGGTGTCTTGAGGAGAGTCCTTTTCTTCCTCGGAGTCACTAGCTTCGCTTTTATGCCAAATGCTTGTGTTGGCATATTTATTTAAGGAAGCCTTCTTGTATGGTTTCTCATATCGGTTGCTCTTCTTTGTGAATGGACAGTCTTTTCGGACGTGTCCAGTCTTCTTGCAACCATAGCATGTTGGCTCTTCTTCGTCATCTTCTTGTGGTTCCTTCTTTCTTCGATTGAAACGAAGGAATTTCTTGAAGTTGCGGACAAGGAGAGCTTGATCTTCACCTTCTGAGTTGTCGTCATCCGTTTCTTCAGGATCAGCCCTTTGTCGGTGAGCTTTAAGGGAAATCTCATTTATCTTAGGAGCAGGCTCTTCGAAGTCTTTGAGGTCAAGCTCATGAGTCATCAGCTTTCCCATCAAAGTCTACATGGACATAGTCGTGAGATCATTTCCTTCTATGATGGCTGTCACCTTAGGGTTCCAAATCTGTGGTAGCCCCCTAAGTATCTTGCGGATCTTCTCGTGATTTGTATATTGTTTGCCGAGAGAAGACAAGGGGTTGATGATGTCGAGGAATCTTGTAATCATTTGTGTGATCGCCTTATTTGGCTTCATCTTGAAAGCCTCATATTCTTGAGTGAGACGACTTATTTTTGACTTCTTCACTTGAGTGGTTCCTTCATGCGTCACTTCTAGAAGTCTCCATACTTCGTGAGAGGTGGTGCATGTTGAGACCCTGTTAAACTTATTTCTGTCTATAGCACAGAATAAAGCATTAATAGCTCTTGCGTCTAGACTCGCATGTTTCTTCTCCTCGTCAGAATATTTGTCATAGGTTTTCTCAACGAGATCACCATTGACAACTATCCTGGCGGGCTTTTTGTAACCATCGGTGACAATGGTCCACAGGTTGAAGTCTAGCGACTTTAGATAAAAACTCATCCTTGTTTTCCAATAGGTGTAGTTAGTTCCATCAAATAGGGGAGGCCTATGAGTGGACTGCCCTTCACCGTGATTGAAAATCATGGATTGTGTGGTTGCCATGGATCAGCTCTAGGATGTTAGTCCTTGTTGAGAGACCAGAGCTCTGATACCAATTGAAGAACAAATAGGCAACTCTAGAGGGGGTGAATAGAGTTTATGACAATAATGTCCAATTAAAAATTAAACTCTTTCACCAACAGTAAATAATCAGAGTAAATACGGAAATAGTAAAGAGCAAGAAAGCATACACAAACACAGCCGATTTTAACCTGGTTTTCTTCGTGGAGGACTAGTCCAGGCCTGAGAACTCTAGCTCAGGATTAAATCCACTATTTATGAAATAGTAGTTACATCCCGTGCCTTTTCTTCAGAAGAGCACGTCAACTTCTTACAGAGATCGCAGTGGCGATGCTTGGAATTTTCTAAGCGACTTCTTGAACTCTTGCACAAACTCCTAACTGAAAAGTACTGAGCACTTTGAGGCTTAGGGAGCTTGTGGCTAGTAGATAAGAAGGGTATGGCTTGTATAAGGCTTTAGAGAGAAGAGAAGAGAAGATTGGATAAATGAAAATGAGAGAATTCATGGCCTATTTATAGGATACCATACAGGCAGAATTCGGCCAGAATTCTGGTTAGAATATTCAAAAATTTGGCCGTTGGACAACTTGCATCCAGCCAACCCTAAAAATTAGGGTCCTGAATTTTAGGAGGCAGAGTTCGGCCCGAACTCTGTGTGGAGGTAGAATTCGGCCCAAACTCTGTCTCCAAAGCACAGAATAGGCCTAATAGGTAGATGGGCTTATTTGGATTTTTGTGGAGCTTTTGATTTGAGGTATGGGTATAGGTTAAGTCTCAGATGCTCAGCACAGCTCAGTTTACATAAGTCTAGACTCAATAAAAATGTAAAATACAGACTCAAAGTATGAAGCATTGTCGGTACGAGCTGTCGTCTGGCTTGTACTGAATTCAGTCTTTATGTGTCGTATTGAAATATTACAAGTATCATGTTTGTCAATTGTATCAATATTTGGTTGACTGTGATTTTGTGTCAACAATTTTCTCTACCTTATGTTAATCTTCTTAAGTTTGTTCAGACATGTCTTTTGTTCTGTCCATGCCCATATGTATGGTCCCATTCACACCATGTAATATCATGTCCTGCATATTAGAGTATCTGCCTACATGGGTTTCAGTCGAGCCATGTGATGTCCACTGTTTTGGAGATTGGGTTTTGAATGAATTGTTAACTGTTAACTGAATGTACTAATTTTCCCCTATGTGACACTTACACACATTGTTTGTTATTTAAAGCCTGAGAATTACCCATATTAACACTCACCTATACACATATGTACACATTAACACCCACCCAAATCTGAGATTTAAATCCGCAATCCTGAGACACTTGATACAATATTGTACCATATGGACACACACACACACTACCCAATCCTGAGAACACTATTGTATTCACAAACTGTCATGTAAATCCTGTACACTATCACACTCTCACATGTTTACACATCACTTAAATCTGAGATATTACACACTCACAACCTATCTACACTGTTCACTGATTTCATATTTCTATACACCCCCACCATTGACACACACTATTGCATCATATATACATGTCGCACACTCACACTCTAGTCTAGGTTGCACATAGACACAAGTTAGTTGTAAACACACTCACATGTCTATCTCCATATGTATTATAAAGGTTAATGGCCTATATGTGTGTGCGTGTGTGTGTGTGTGTGTGTGTATATATATATATATATATATATATATATATATATATACATATATATATATATATATATATGCATAATGTAGCCTATATGTGTATGAGTGTGTTATTTATATAAATTAGATATATTTTAAATGTGTGAAATTTGTGAGAGTAGACTATATGTGTGAAATGTATGATATAGCCTATATGGCATATAGCCTATGAGTGTATACCTCTATAAGATGATAATATATATATACCATGCCTAGTATAGCTTTGCATATCATTCTATGGCCTATGTATATATACATACACATACATATATGGTACATATATACATCATATTTTGTGTGTGATACTTGGCATGGTTGTACTAGTGTGGTCCTATTGGCTTGTGATTGTACTTGATTGCTAGACTAGGCTTGGTTGGGCCTAGTGAGACTTGATGGACTAGGATCGACCTAGTTTGACTAGAGTGTTGACCATGGTTGACCCAAGTTTGACTTTGACCTAGATTAGCCTAGAAATTATGTAGATTGCATTGTATGTTCTTATTTACCATTTTGGACATGTCATAACCTATATTTCTCTGTTTAGGACATTGTGACTCTGTTGCAGACATCTGATATTATACTACTCTTTTTAGAGTAGCAGGCGAGTACATTCTCTGATATTTCTCTCATTTATTTGTCAATTACTGTACTTCAGTTCTAGTTAGTTGTATGTGATTCTCTATTACAACACGTATGGATATTCTGGATTCATGTATGCGACACACATACCATATTGTCTGGCCTTTATTACTGGTATCATCATGTCTGGCTTCTATTACTGGAATTACCTACTGGAATCACCCTGGAATCACTTGCTGGTATCATCATATTGGCTAGACTCATCTCGATTCTCGTATCGTATTCTGGATTCAATTGTACTTGCTATAAGGGAAAATACTTGATAAGACATGTAGACATACCCTAATTCTGGAATTACTCCACATGCTGGAATCAAACTTGAATGATAGCCATCTCTCATCCGGCTGAGTGTGTGATGTACCGGATTACCTATAGCCGTTTACATGTCGATCTCGATATTTTAAAACACACTGTTAGAGTATAGTCTGGACTCACCCTGGAATCCTTGATTACTGACTGAAATCATCTTATACTGGACTCATCTTGTACTGGAATCACCTGGTATCAGATTCATGATGTCTGGACTTACTTGGGTTTTATACTTGCTTATATTTACTGTCTAGACTTATATCATGTTACTCTAGTTCAGTTAGTTTCTATTTACAGTCTTTATTGCCATGATTCTTCTTTTGTTTTAGTACCTCACTTTTCTTGTACTTTATCTATCTCTCTATACCATCACCTGAATATAAACTGCCATATTCATCAATACAACTGTCTATAACTGCTTTATAGTTCTCTGTCATTTACTTGGGTTTTCTAGATAAAATTGTGCTCGTTTCTGTCCTGACTAGACCTGTTGAAAATATTACAGATACTTGAGCTGAGGATACATGCCCTACATATTATGGACCCGGAGACGGGATGGTTACCTTTGGCCCCGACACTCAGGAGTGATTGGGATTTAGTTTAGTAGACTTGCATTTGTTTTTCATGTTGAACTTGTTGTATTTGATTTAAGACTTGTGTAGTATTTGGGATTGTTGAGATTTTGTTATTATTATAGTAGTTGTCCTTCTATTTTTTAGTTATTTCTTCTGTGTTATCTTATCGTGCTTAGACTGTGATTGAGTTACAATATCTTATACTTGTCCTCCGTTCGAAGTTGATCATGATGAGTACATTATATACACCATGAGTTGATGATTAGATAGTGACCTAGAAAAGCGTTCTACCGTCGACACTGCAGCGTAGGCTGGGCGCTGTTACGTACTTATACCCTCACAGTGGGTGCGGATCGTGACACATTTATAGTGGTGGCCCATGTAGGTCGAGAGTCGTATTAGTGCGATATCGTGGTAGTTCGGCGACTTAGTTGTACTGCTGCGAGCCTGCGATAGGATTGAGCGATAGGCTTCAACAGAGAGGTACTCAATCACAGTTAGGACTACTTGAGAAGATTTCTGGGATGACCCTTGTGAATCTCATAATAAACTATATGGAAATTCGATTCCGACATTTTATGTCTACTTCCTTGTTCATCGTTGAATTTGATTCTTGGTATTCATTATTGACTTGATTTTCTACCAAGATAACATTATGGGCTAGGTTGCCTCAGTCATGGAATCTAGAGTCTTCTACAGCCATATTAGCTGGTTGGGTGATGTGATAGAGTCTAATTTTGGATGTATTTCTCGAGTGTGGAAATTTAAAGTTTTTGCAGCCAAGCTAGCGGTAATGCAAAAATTTTAAATACCATGATTTTAGAGGTATGTACATTAGTTGTAGACTCTATGGATTATCGTAGCCATACTTACTGGTGTGACGAGGATTCTGGTAACATGATTCTGGATAGACGGGTATGATTATCAGATTGCAGAATGGATACCATATAGATGGTTCCCTAGTATAATTGAGTGGAATATCAGTGTGGGTATTACTTGAGTGTCATGGATTAGATAGAGGGAGCTAGGCCACCGTAGCGCAGCACCGTGCCCTACACCATCAGTGGGATATACCCCAGAGGGGCAGGGCTTTTGCGCTGACAGTCGAGTAGACCGACGCTACGGGTGACGGATTAGCAGGTCTGTCTTTTCTGTTCTTCTTTCTATCTTGTTGTGTGATTCCATTAGTACCTGTCAGGATGTTTTGTGCTGTGATAGATAGTATAGTGACCCTGATCAAGACCATGATATCACGACCAGTAGGATTGTGTAGCTTGTTATCTATCGACCTTGATTTGATTGGGGGTTTGACCTAGTAGGGGTATGCTCATCTTAATTTCGAGGACAAAATTTTTCTAAGGGGGATAGATTTGTAACATCCAGTTTCTGAAATGAGGGTAATTTTGAACTTTTGTAATAATAATAATTATTTATTGATATTTATATCATATTATGAATTTTGGTAATTTTTAATTAATTTAAAACTGTTTTAAGTCATGGCTTGTGATTTTGATGCTTTGCTAGTGTAACCCTAGAGACTGTCTGACCTAGAGCCTAACCATATCATTAGGATGATTTATTTTTACTTTTAAGCATGAGGGTATTTTGGTCATTTGGCCTCTTTGAATTATTTTATGATTTAATGCATTGGTGATTGTTAATTTTGATTTTTTTTTTGCTAGTTGTGACTTAAGAGACTGTCCTAGACTTTAACCTTGACTTGGTGACCTAGTTAGCATGGTATGGACCCTAGTCTAACTTAAGTCAACTCAATTTAGGTCACTTAGGATCAAGTTTGAAATAGAAGGATTGGTGATTTGATCTATAGGCTTGAGACTTATAAATTGGTTCCATGACTAGTGCAACTAGGCCCATAGCCCATTAGACTAAACCCTAACCCTAATTTTCACTTTATGACCAGCCACTAGGGCTCCTCCTTCCCTATAAATAATCTCTTCATTAGTTCTTGCCTCTTTTATATCATTTCAACACATAGGAAAAGAAAGGTTTGTCCATTCTTCCCCAATCCATAGATTTCTCATTTTAAATCCTTTTTAACTCTAGTGTCTTGCATTAGAGCCTAATACCCTTCTATTTCCGATTTATGGAGAGTAATCTCAGATTTTGAGCAATTTGGGGATCCGAGCTAGCAAGGAGGAGCACTTCATTTTGGTGCTTTTCTTACAATTTGCACCTATAGGTAAAACACCTCTAATTCTTCTAATATTCAGTTTTCTTTGCATTTAGGACTAGATCTAGGTACCCCCTAGCTGTCCCTCAAATTTGGTAGGAAATCGTGTCCGTTTGGTATCCGTATCGGACACGTGTCTATGTGTATGTTTACGTGTTCGACGAAATGTCGCAATGAAACTTTTATTCGTATTTTCAAAAACTAATTGAGCAATTTTGTAGCCCTATGTGTGGGCTTCGATTTCGTGTTTGACTAAGCACACATTGTGTCCATTTTTGTGTCCAAATTTGGACACGAACGCGTGCACGAGGCCCCGGTGCGCTGCCTTGCTGTTCGGGCTTGATGTGGGACACAACACGGCGACTCTGGTCGTGATTTTTGGTGGACACGTGGGCCTAGTATCTGACACGACACACACGAAGTTTGGGTCGAGTTGGTTTAGTATTTTTAATATTATTGAGCCCGCACTGATTTTGCACTGCCACTACACGTATGAAAATCCCTGTATGATACGCGTTGTTTTCTCTAGACACGGCTTGAGTGGACATGATACAGACACTTGTGCACGCAGCCCTATTCTGGGCGAACCCATATGTACGAGCTCGATCCACTTCGAGCTCTGTGTCGAGCCCATGAAGGCTCGACATGGCTCCACGATGATTATTTTTCCTGTTTTCTGAGAATTTTGAATTTGGTTTTTGGACACTATGTGCCCCAATTTTTGGACACGAGGGACTCTCCCCGGACACGAGGAACATGTCCCCTTGCCTTTACACTCTTAACATACCTTGAAATAGGATTTTGATTCGAATTTGGCCTTCGGGTATGGCTCGAACTCTGATACATTGATGTATCTGTTTGCTATTTTCTTTTTATTGTTTTCAATGATTCATTTCGATTTCAAAATGAGTTCATACATTACCTGAGTTTGATGTTAATTTCAATTTGGTTTTATATAGGTTCCCTATATTTAGCTTTCATTTGGTTTGGTTTTTTCTGAGTTTAAATTGCTTAATAAATGTGTAGTTGGATAAATAAGGTTTAAATTGATGTTCATTGATGATGTCAACATGAGTATGGTACCTGAGATGTGAATGGCATGTGTAGGTTTCATGTTGTTTCATGTTAACTTGTTTTGAGGGTTCATAGGTGTTTGACACTTAAAAGAATGTTCAACTGAACACAAACTTATCTGTACACTTGATATCACACTTGTTGTACACATTGAACCTGAACATTTAACCCATGTAGACTGAAAACTCCCTGTTTTATATGAACCAGTCCACTTGGACATATAATTCAGTCCCCCGTGGTTTATCAGTCCAGATTTTGATTGATAACATTCCATATTACTCTATATTATTCATTGGAGCCTTGATTAGCTCTGTCATTTTCTCTACCTGATGTTAATCTTCCTAAGTTTGTTCAGACATGTCTTTTGTTCTGTCCATGCCCATATATATGGTCCTATCCACACCATGTAATATCATGTCTTTTGTTCTGAGCCATGTGTTGTCCACTGTTTTGGAGATTGGGTTTTGAATGAATTGTTAACTGTCAACTGAACGCACTGATTTTCCCCTATGTGATACTCACACACATTGTTTGTTATTTAAAGCCTAAGAATTACCCACATTGACACTCACCTATACACATGTACACACTAACACACACCCAAATCTGATATTAAATCTGTAATCCTGATTTTCTTGACACAACATTGTACCACATGGACACACACACACACTACCCAATCCTGAGAACACTACTGTATTCACAAACTGTCATGTAAATCCTGTGCACTATCACACCCTCACATGTTTACACATCACTTAAATCTGAGATATTACATACTCACAACCTATCTACACTGTTAACTGATTTCAGATTTCTATACACCCCCACCATTGACACATACTATTGCATCACATATACATGTCCCACACTCACACTATAGTCTAGGTTGCACACAGACACAAGTTAGTTGTAAACACACTCATATGTCTATCTCCATATGTATTATAAAGGTTAATGGCCTATATATATATATATATATATATATATATATATATATATATATATATATATATATATATATATATATATATATATTGTCCATATGCATAATGTAGCCTATATGTGTATGAGTGTGTTATTTATATAAATTAGATATATTTTTAATGTGTAAAATTTGTGAGAGTAGACTATATGTGTGAAATGTATGATATAGCCTATATGGCATATAGCCTATGAGTGTATACCTCTATATGATGATAATACATATATATACCATGCCTAGTATAGCTTTGCATATCATTCTATTGCCTATGTATTTATACATACATATATGGTACATATATACATCATAGTTTGTGTGTAATACTTGGCATGGTTGTACTAGTGTGGTCCTATTGGCTTGTGCTTGTACTTGATTGCTAGACTAGGCTTGGTTAGGCCTAGTGAGACTTGATGGACTAGGATCGACCTAGTTTGACTAGAGTGTTGACCATGGTTGACCCAAGTTTGACTTTGACCTAGATTAGCCTAGAAATCATGTAGAATGCATTGTATGTTCTTATTTACCATTATGGACATGTCATAACCTATATTCCTCTGTTTAGGACATTGTGACTCTATTGCAGGCATCTGATATCATACTACTCTTTTCATAGTAGCAGGCGAGTACATTCTTTGATAGTTCTCTCATTTACTTGTTAATTACTGTACTTCAGTTCTAGTTAGTTGTATGTGATTCTCTGTTATAACACATATGGATATTCTGGATTCATGTATGCGACACACATACCATATTGTCTAGCCTCTATTACTAGTATCATCATGTCTGGCTTCTATTACTGGAATCACCTACTGGAATCATCCTGGAATCACTTGTTGGTATCATCATGTTGGCTAGACTCATCTCGATTCTCGTGTCGTATTCTGGATTCACTTGTACTTGTTGGAAGGGGAAATACTTGAGTAAGACATGTAGACATATCCCAATTCTAGAATCACCCCATATGCTGGAATCAAACTTGAATGATAGCTATCTCACACTCGGTCGAGTGTGTGATGTGCTGGATTACCTATAGTCGTTTACATGTCGATATCGGTATTTTAAAATACACTGTTAGAGTATAGTCTGGACTCACCCTGGAATCCTTGATCACTGACTGGAATCATCTTATACTGGACTCATCTTGTACTAGAATCACCTGGTATCAGATTCATGATGTCTGGACTTACTTGGGTTTTATACTTGTTTACATTTACTGTTTGGACTTATATCATGTTACTCTAGTTCATCTAGTTTCTATTTACAGTCTTTATTGCCATGATTATTCTCTTGTTTTAGTACCTCACTTTTCTTGTACTTTATCTGTCTCTCTATACCATCACCTGAATATAAGCTGCCATGTTCATCAATACAACTGTCTATAACTCCTTTATAGTTCTCTGTCATTTACTTGGGTTTTTTAGATGAGATTGTGCTCGTTCCTGTCCTGACCGGACATGTTGAAAATATTACATATACTTGTGCTGAGGATACATGTCCTATATATTACGGACCCGGAGACGGGACGGCTACCTTTGGCCCTGACACTCAGGAATGGTCGGGATTTAGTTTAGTAGACTTGCATCTGTTTTTTATGTTGAACTTGTTGTATTTGATTTGAGACTTGTGTAGTATTTGAGATTGTTGAGATTTTGTTATTATTATAGTAGTTGTCCTTCTATTTCTTAGTTATTTCTTCTGTGTTATCTTATCGTGCTCAGACTGTGATTGAGTTACAATATCTTATACTTGTCCTCCATTCAGAGTTGATCATGTTGAGTACATTATATACTGCATGAGTTGAGTACATTATATACTGCATGAGTTGATCATATTAAATCCCATACCTTATTTTCACTCGAGAACCAAATCCACAAACCTAGAGTGCCTCCGACGAATCCATAGTCGTCCTTCCATCACTGCACATCCCTTCGATAGCCTGGACAGCGTCGTCGGCCACCGCATAGCCGAGAAGACCCCCAAACCCGAAAGAAAATAGGGCACACCCTGTTTTGTCCCCACAGCAGGTACTCATATTCGTTGCCCTTTTTCCTCTTCATCATGTAATCAATTCATGAACCGATTGCTCCATTGTAAAGACAACATATACGACTAAAAGTCCTATTAACTATTTTGAGTTAAGAGTCCCTAAAACTTCCAAAAAATCAGTCGAAAGATCAACGAAAAATTTGGGTTCATACAGTAGGAATACAACAGTTAGATACTATTTTGGAAGGTGTTTTCTGAACTGGATATTAGAATATTTCAAAGACTAGTCAAGAATAGTCTTAGATAACATATAGGGCTGCCAAACCCAATTTATAGAAGTTGATTTTAACGACTGTGTGCCGAGAAATCGGTTTCCCAATATGAACGAAAAACTGTTTTTAAACTGTTGAAAAATTTAAAAAAAATTGATACGGCCTGCGCCCCAAAAAACCGGGCGACGTGGTCGCAACCAATAAGCATCGAAAGACGCGTATGGATGTTGTCGACGTGTGGGAATTGACGGAACTCGATTTTATTGCGTGTGCGCGATGAAATCAGTACGTATCCGTCAAGATACCCCCGTATCGACCTTTTGCAAACTTGGCCATAACATCATGTACATTCATCGTATCGAGACAAAACTTATGCCAATAGGACCGTATCGAAATTATGGTCCTGTGTGCCAAGTTTAGTCCAATTATGAGAAGGTCGACCGAAACGCCATTTGGCGGGCCCACGACCCGATCTAACGGGCAAAATTGTACACGGCTTGCCAGAATCCAACTTTGGACATACGATTGGGTTCGTCTTCTAAAACCGGACCCGTAAACATATAGTTTGATGACTTTAAAGACCGTAAACATTGGCACGCATTTCGGTATAAAATAGATCCAATGGCGGACATCGTTTTGATCCAAAATTACGATTTTGTCCCTTTACCAGAATTGGACTTTTGGACAATCGTTTACTAGACATATCTTTTACACCGAGAACGTTCTTGATGTTTGTTTCAGCATCCGGAGTCATTCATGGATTTTAAGTTTCTATTACGGACGTAATTGATTGTTTGGAGTTGCCAACCCTGCACTACCAGGCAAGATACATTGCCACCTTACTCTGTGATTTACTTTATCTTATTTTCAGTTATTTATTTTTAGCATTTTTATCTGTTGATAGTATTATATTATTGTGCGTCCAAGTTACACTTGGGTGCAAGCGACTGTATCAGTCGTTTTACTTATTTTGTTCTATTTTCTTGCGTTGACTTAGACTAGTGACCACCCATTGGTGATGAGGTATTGGTATGTCTCATACAGCCTTGAAACATGCCTTATCATGTGTTGTGAGTCACATGTAGGATGCGTACTCGTATAGTCAGCCGGCCACCGATACGTATGAGACGTGCGACGGTTAGGAGTAACTGCCAATAGAATCGCATGCTAGTGCACTTGGCAATTGCTAGAGGTTCATACGAGTCATGGACGTGACTCTACTAAGCATTGGGCAGGGAGAATAGTTCCTTAACGTATGGGCCACGTATGCACTTTCCTACTCCTGATCTTGCTGGCCTCTGACATTCGATGGATGTTAGGCTTTGATCCTGCTGGCCTATGACATTCGATGGATGTTATGCTTTGAGATCCCTAGTTTTCTGTTAGGACCATACCGAGTTTCCTGTGGCCAGAGTGCCCATGCGTTGAAGGTTTGTTCTTAACTGCATTATCACTATAGAATTGATAGGCCCCCTATTGCATGCATCCCTTTATTTTTCTATTATATATCATAGTTTATATGGCATGTTCTTCATGTATCTTGTTACGTCCCTCTGAGGACCTGGTGATCTCTCTAGGTGTGTGCCTTTGTGATGTTTTGCAGGTGCTCTAGCCAAGGTTATGTTTTACTCTCTTCCTCCGAGGTGATTGTACTTGGATCGCTTTCGCATCGCTCGATAAATTCATTGGTTATATTTTTTTTAGTTGGTAGTGGATTTGTCTCCGCCCAACGATTTGCAAATGACAATTCATGAGTTGATTTATAAATTTTTCCTTTTTTATTTGTGGATGAGATTAGTGTCGTGGTTTATTGTATTTTACAACTTATGTATACATACGATGGTTCCATATATTGGAGTTTACTTCGTATGTATGCAGCTGACATGTCGACGTACTTAGTCCTAAGTATTTTGGGACTGGAGCGTTACAGGAATACTTTTGCAAAGTTACTGTTTGCCATGACAAAAGGTTATACGAACTTTTTGTATATTAAACATGTAAAGAGTACAATCGATTTCTAAATAGGAGATCTAAGTACAAAATTTTCTGTGGAAGTGTGACGGTGGAGATCGAGCACTACAGCGGCTCCTTTACTCCGTTGACGATCTGACGACGAGTTAAACTTGCTCTGGCTTTCTGGTGCTTGCGATTGGAACTCTGGGATTGCCAATCAAGAGGACGCCAAAGATGTGAAGATTTTGAAGCCTCTTTATCGAAGAAAAACTTCTTCTTTTTATAGGGAAGCACATATACGATGTGCATAAGGATTGTGCAGGAACACTGCACGTAGAAATATGAGAGACTCTCGAAGTTGCACGGTAAGGGATGCTGCTGAGCTGACAAGTGACGGACGCTGGGATTCTCTTTTATCAAGATCTTGGGGGATTTATCAACATAACTAAATAAATGACTTGTGGCGTGTGTTTATTGTTGATCGGATGAACCTGGACAGAATATGTTCCTATCCCCGATGTTGGATTTTGTCTATCTTATGGGGCATTGGTTTAAGTAAACCGATTGGGTATGGCCCTCGTCCAAAAGAACAAACTCCGTCCTTATCTGTGGTTTAAACAAACCAATAGGATATTGCTCTTATCAACAGAATCAAACTCTGTTCCATCTTAAGAGCGATGGTTTAAATAAACCAATTGTGTGATATCCGAAAAGATATTAGCACCCGTCTGGCCACATAAAACCATGTCATCTCGTAGGACTGCGCTTCAATGCAAGCTGCTACTGGATCCTGACTTGGCTTCGAATGGTCGTTGGCCCTGCACAAGTCGACTGTTGGTTGTGGATCTCTTCGTTTAAAGAAGCTATGTCCATGTAGAAGTACTGCTACTAGATCTTGAGATGCACTGAGCGTTTAGCATGAGGAGTTTGAACCTAAACAACAACTTGGAGATCTTCGAGATCCAAGCTTCCGGGTATGGATTGATTGCCAATCCGAAGAGCCATAGGTTGTGCTCTGCCCTGCTCAGGTGTCGCAGTAGTATGGCGAGCAGGAGTTGCGTTATGGCTTGGACCAATGGCTGCTTCATTAGCCATATTGGAGTTCCTCCGTGTCTGGCTAGAAAGCGGCTTACTCTACGAGAAAGTGATTTGCTCTGACAGGGTGTACGTCTGGGGGCTGCGCACTTGTGAAGAAGATTGCCCACTTGTAGACTTTAGGTGTTCTAGTCCTTATATGTAATCGTGAAGAATCTATAACAGATCTTTATAGATATGATTTTAATAAAAAAAAATTTCTGCACCCTTTTTGGACGTCTCATTATAGCTTTTGTCTGTTGTCTGCGCTTTTGGGGTTCCTGCGCGTTTGTGAAGTCATGTGTAGCAAGTATTGTCACCTGCACTTTTGACATGTCTGCGCTTTTTTATGCTTCTACAGTCACCACAGCGACCTTCTTTCTCAAAAAGATAAGGATGCTATCAATGTTGTCGCCTTTATTTGTTATTCTGCAAAACACACCATCAACATCATAAAACCCATTCACTCATAAACTTAACTATTATTTTCTTAATCCTTGTTGGATACACCGGACAGCTTAAGTTTAACGTTCCTCAACAATCTTAACTTTACAGATAATTTTCTATTCCTCAAAGATCCTAATACCAATATTCTCAACAAGATAGATGAGGCCTCAACCATTGATCACAAACAAAACATATAGTCCTAGCTTTCTTCTGTATCAAATGGGTTCTCTATTGTTGTTTTCATTTGGAATGCCTAGATACTCTAGTTGTTCATTTATCACCAATATTCACTTATTCAAAATTATTCATAATTAAGTCCTCGATTTAAACGCATGTTCAATACTCTGGCATCTATATTATATTTAACCATAGTTAAAGGAACGCGCAAGACACAGAATTATCACAACAAACTTCATACTGCACTCATACTGTTGAGAACCATACTTCATGGATCTATCTTAATGTTCACCATAGGATTACAAGTAACAATTATTATCCCGCTTCTAACGTTTCTCCATGTACACCACATAGTGACTCCCTTGCTCTCCTCGACATTTGTTATACTACTATGCATAGAGCATATAACTGCAGTATATGTTTAGGTTATTCCTTATTTGACACCTTAGTTATATCTATTGTAATAGTAGGAAGACACCTACACCATCAATTCTAAACATGACCATGCTAACTATTGAAGAAGAAGACTATAGGGAAGATGAAGACATTGGGGTGAAGAATATCGCGGTTGGAAGAGAAATCTAGCGCTGACGAATGTACGTTTTGTAGGAGAAGATCCACTACGACAAGCTCATAATGCGTTAGAACGTCGTTGACTCGCCGAGTCGGAGAGTGCAATATCGTGGCGAGTGGTGAAGCGAAGACAGAGCTCCCGATCAATGTTGCCCTCCTCCCGGTGGTGCTGGCCCGAGATCACACCTACACTAACAGAAATTTGTCGACAGTAGGTGTTGGAATTATTAATTCCATTTATTTTTCATAAGGATGAAAAGGAAAGAGGAGGGACTTTAGTCCCACATCGGAAAAAGAGAAAGGTTTGAGGATGCTTAAATAGGTAAAGGACATCCCACTGGGGGATTTTTTGTGGACCTATTGCCCTTTTGTGCATCTGGAGATGCAAGCAATAGATTTGAATAGTATTTTGTGGACCTATTACTCTTTTTGTGTACCGATGGTGCGAGTAATAGATTAGGATAACTTCTGTGGACCTATTACCCTTGTGCGCACTGGTAGTGCGGGTAATAGATTTGAAACCAAAACCTAACAGAGGTAATATGGACATGATTGGTTATGTGGTCTGAACACCATGTCTTTTATCCCAGTTTGGGTACAGGTGTTAAGTCAAGAGACTATCGGTATCAGAGGTAATATGGACGTGACACACGATAATCAGAAATAATCTTTGGTGGATCCATTACTCTTCTGTTCACTAGTGGTGCGATTAATAGATTTTGAGACAAAACCCAACAGAGGTAATATGGACGTAATAGGTTTTGTGGTCTTAACACCATGTCTTTTATCCCGGGTTGGGTACAGGTGTTAAGTTAAGAGATTATCGATATCAGAGGTAATATAGACGTGACACAGGATAATCAAGACCAGAAGGTTTGCTCAGAGATGGTGATAAAGCATTAGAGTGGGAGTTCAGAGGTATCAGCATACATGACTCATCACTCAGGGAGATGCGATGTGAATCCACTAGGAGCAAATATAGTGTGAGTTCAGATGTACTTGGTGTACATAACTCGATAGCCTGGAAGATTTGATGGTTTGAGGAAGTACCATCATGTCCTTAGACATAGTATTTCTTCAGGAATTTAATGTTTATGGGCATCATGAGGAAGTCTCCATTCTGCTTCGCGAGTCGGTACACGCCGTTGGAGAATACGGTCTCGATGATGTATGGACCCTCCCACTTGGGCTGAAATTTGTCGGCAGTTTTGTGAGTCTTGACCATCGGTCTGCGAACGGCTAAAACGAGATCGCCTATTTAGAATGTCCTCTGCTTGACTTTCTTATTGAAGGTCCGAGAGATGCGTGCTTGATAGAGCTCGATGCTTTGTTTAGCTTGCAAACGCTTATCGTCTAAAGCTTCCAATTCTTGTAGCCGTCGACGGTAGTTATCGTCCGACGTCAACCGGTAAGTAAGGGCCACAAGAAGTGAGGGGATCTGAGTCACCAATGGGAGAACTGCCTCGCTTCCGTACACCAGAGAGAACGGTGTATTTCCTGTATATTGGGTCAAATGAATTGAGTCAAGGTTGAGGCTCTAGTGAAAATCGGAAAGTATACTAGTATTATGGTAAGGGTTATAGCTAGTCATTTTGACCTAAAAGTCGTACCATAAAAATAGAGTACAAGGGGATGGGTTTGAGTGGAACATGATATACCTAGATGAAGGTGGACTCGTCTAGATCTTACATGTGAAATCTGTTGGAAGGTAACAGCTGGTCTCGTACTCCGAATGTTAATGACACGACCGGGGACACAAATGATCTAAATGGAAAGTGGGAGTCTCTGGGGCACTAATTATCATCCTATGGAAGTTATTCTAATCAATCGGAAATCCTTGTATATCCCAAAATTTTAGGAGGCTTACAGTCTATCCACCTTAGAAGCTAGGATATGGTTTTAGGAATAATGAGGTTAGAAGAATTCCAAAGTTCGGACATTGTACCTCGACTCTTGTTAATAAAGAATAAGTTACGGCGTACGGAATACGGTAGATATAAGTCAAGTCAAGGGTTGTTCCTTACTAAATGGAAAATGAGTGTGTAATATGACATATGGTTGATGAAATAGGATGATCTACCCGTCCATAGTGTACAAGAGTTATCGACAGGGTAACCAGCTCTAAGGCACATCGTATGGATAGATTTCTAACAACTGAGTCGTTAATTTCTATTTGTGTCAAACCTGCCAGACTATTGTCACCATGGTTCTAGTTAAACCAAGCTTCAAACAAATGATTAGAGGCTCATAACATTCGGTTTCTTGAGAATAGATAGTCTCCTAGGTTGGCATTTTGACTAAGGGTAAAGTCTTAATCATTCTCAAATTTAGATGGCTATTAAGGTCCAAAAGTAGTTTGAGAGCCGAGAGAAGAACTAGTAACTCAATTACATGGCTGGCCGATGGTAGCTACACTTGGGTATACAACTATCATAGCCTTGGGGGATACTCTGCATCTCTCTACCAATCATGAGCTTTCATCTTTCCAAATCAGTGAAAGAAAAAAAAAATAAAGAGTCCAAGGGAGATGTCACTGAATACAATTACGTGATTCAAAGGCGAACGTATAATTCAAGAGGAATTGTTAAAGCAGTCGCGGATGAGATCTTAGAGACATCTACATCTCAATCCATGTAGGGTAATTAGATGAAGAGCGAACCAAATGCATCATGGTTGATCAGACCATAATACACTGATTCCGATTAGACAATATGTTAGCAGGCGTCCCCAATAAGCATATGTCTTGAATCAAGCTCGATAAAGGAGTAAGCTTGCAAAAACTAGGCTGTAATTGCAGCGTTGGTCAAGATGGTCAAAATACAAGTAGGCGAGATTTTGGAAAGGAGGCACAAGTAGTTCAAGTTTTGTGAGAATCAAAAACTTATCGGGCGTTCTTGCTTATACAGTCATCCTACTATCTACCTATCCATAAGGCCTTGGTCGACTAATGGGTTATGGAACTCCAGATTCTATATTCTAGGTAATCCTATTAATATCAGTCAACTACCTCGTCAATAGATCAAAAGGACCACGGAAGGCTAGGTCGGGGGACACGCTACCCAACTTACAGAACTTTCACTAGTATTGGCTTTGGATCCTATGGGACACACAGGGCATCTTTCTATTCTCTATATTATCCTAAACTTGTAATCACGTCTGAAATCATTTTACCGAGAATTATGCCTCGCCCGTATACTCTGGCTTTGGCAAACCCTTGGTTCCGTGATTCAATTATGATAGGCTATCAGGTACTCTACCTTACATTGACACAAGAGTATCTAAGATCTAAAGAGGTCAACTAGGACATAGTTTTAGCAATGTTCCATAAACCACAATTCTTCGAAATGATTCCAATTATGTGGGTTGTGCCTTGCCAGTGCGCTGCTGGCTGCAGTGAACCCACAGTCTCTGCTCTCAGGTAATTGGCGACAGTGCGCTGCTATCTAGTCATTGCAGTCGTTAAATTTACTCCAACTATATTCCTAAGGACTTCAAGGAGCTGTTAGAGTTTCAAACTAATTGACTATGCTAGAAAGCGTAATATCTGCCTATAAGTCTCATTCCTTAAAGTAAAAGGTTGATCGGGGAGGAAATAACTGAAGACAAGAAAAATAAGAACATCCTAACATTTATTTCAAATGTATTTCAAATGGCTGAGGGAAAACTTCGAATCAAATCTAACTCGAGATTCGTGAAGGAATAACAGAATCAGAAATTATAAACTAACTCCTTACAGCAAAAGAGAATTTAAGATAGACAATTCTAACTTATGATATAAGATTTATATCTAATAAAGCAAAAAAAAATTAAACAGTTTATCAAAATTAACGCCTTAATTCTAGGCAAGTCTAACATACCAAGCGAATAGCATATCCACATTGGATCACATTGTCATATCAAAAGTAATAGTGTACCTATAGGGATCTAGCAAGCTATATAAATTGCATGGCCTATCTAATAACCTTAACTACCTAACGGTCAATTTGAACAAGGGACTCCGAGTCCTAGTTATTCTCCTTAATTATTTTAATCCTAATTGTGAATGAGCATTTTCTGGGCGCAGGCTCGCAATGGTACGACTAACTTAAGTACCATCACGAGTTCGTAATCTTTTGCAAAAAAGGACCTGCATGGGCCACCACAAAAACTTGTCACGACCCGCACCCGCTTTTCGGATACGAGACATGTCAAAGCCAGCATCGTCGCAGAGTCGGCGGTAGAACGTTGTCAAGCCCGCAAGAAATAAATGCTCAAAATATAACATTTTCTGCTCATTCACATTTCTAAATTTGTTACAATATTTACAACATTTATAATTAAAGAAAATACAAGATTTACAATTAATGAAATTGATACAACTGCTATCTATTTCTAGGTTTCTGTCTGCAAGTACACCCGAATCTTCCAGCTAAGTGAAGCCACAGCTAACCTGAAAAATGTTAGTTTCCAGTCAGGAATGGAACAAGCACACAAACCGACGACAGTATGAAAACACAATAGAATTTACAAGACATGAAAATAACATATAAGATATGAAAACTGGAACGTACTGATGACATGGCACGGTGGAGAAGAAAAGGAAAAATAAATAAAATACATCTACCTATGTGGTGTGAAATATCTGTTTCGACATGTGAACGGCTAGGGGATAAATCCGGCACACTGTACGTGTTGTATGCAGCTGCTATCAGGCAATATAGATATTTTAGGGATATTTCTGGGTAGTCCACATGTCTACTAAGATATTTCCCCTCCCGACTACTCCGTGTGACGTGCGTGTCAGCAAGTAGCAAGATATGTATAAACATGAAATGAGAAGACTACTATGAATCGAAAGCAATCAGAAAGTGCACTTGCCTGAGGTCCTTAGCTGAGAAACCGATAGTACAACCACATCATATGAGTCACTAAAGTCAACACGTGCAAAAAGTCTCCAGATGCTGAAATAAATATTACCAACATTCTCAGAATAGTCAAATTAGCTAGGATTGCATGTCCTTAAGTCCAATTCTGGACACAGGGGCAAAACGATAATTTCGGGTCAAAATGGTGTCCGCCGTTGGACCCGCTTTACACCAAAAAGCATGCCAAATTCTATGGTCTCTAAAGTCATCAAACTATATGTCAATAGGTCCAGTTTTCTGATACGAACCCAACCGTATGTCCAAAGTTGGATTCTTGCAGGCCGTGCACAAAATCGTCCGTTGAGTCGGACCGTGGGGCCCGTAAAACGGTAATCCAATCAATTGTCTCAGAATTGGACCAAACTTGGCATACAGGACCAGAAAAAATGATACGGTCCTATTGGAGCAAGTTTCGTCTCGATCTAACGAGCGTGCACCAAGTAATTAGAAAGTTTGCACGGAGGTCAATACGGTGAATTTTGACGGATACGCATCAAATTCGTCGCACACACGCGACCAATTTGAATTCCGTCAAAGCCTACACGTTCGCGAAGCCATTACGCACCTTTCATGCTTTCGGTTCGTGACCAAGTCGTCCGGATTGGCGGGACGCACGTCGTATCGAAGAGTTTTATTGAATTTCTATAATTTTGAAACTAGTTTTTTCTAAAAGTTTGAAATTGAATTAATCACAAACTAACCAATGAAAAATAAAACTATGAATTGGGTTTCTATCTTGTATATGTTGTCTATGAATCTCTTCAAACAGAATCTCGAAATCGTGCATGGGTTGGGAGAAAACTGTCCGTGAACTAGGATCGTTGGACTGGTTTTTCTGTCCTATTTGGGACAGATTTTCGTCGAACTTGGGTTCGATTTTTCGGACAACCTCGGGCGTTTAATTTTAAAGTAAATGAAAGCGATTGGAGTCCTACATGTTGTGAACATACCTGTTCAATCGACTCACGAAACCATGGAGCGATAGTTGCGAAATCACACCACGAACCCGACCTTTTGGAACTACTACTGCTGCAGTTACCAAGCGTAGCCATTGCTCGGTCGCAGCTGCGTGGCCGGCTGGCCATGGCTCCGGCGGCCTGTGCGGCGGCCACGGCGGTGCGCGCGCGCGTAGGGAAAGGAGGCAGGTGTTAGGGTTTGGGGTTGGAACTCTCGATTTCTCGCATATATATACGGGTCTCTCCCTCTCTCGGCTGTGTGTATGCGCTCGGGTTAGGGCTAGGGGAGATCGGGCCTGCTGCTTTGCTAGGTTGGGTTAGCTCAGCTATGGAGAGTAATATGCTGGGCCTGGGCTGCTTGCATAGGGAAAATTTCAGTTTAGTTATTCATCTAATTAATTATATTTATATCCATATATCTACATACATATAGTTACCTATGTAATATATACATATATACTTACCATATACATATATATTTATATACGTACACATACACATGTATATATATTATATAAACATACACACACATATATATATATATATTTTATATGCATACACATACGCACATAGATAATATATTTATATATTCGCACACATATATATTTATTTATACTTCCACACATATATCTGTATTTATTTACACATATATACCTGTATTTATATACACGTATATACCTATATTTGTATACATACACATATATATCTATTATACAAAATATATACCCCATATATTTTTTTTACCCCATATATTTATATAATATATATATATATATATATATATAATTATATATAATATATATATAATATATATATATATATATATATATATTTATTATATATATATATATATAATATATATTAATAATATATATATAATATATTATATATATAATATATATAACTCACAAAACCTAAAATACTTTAAATCAATATTATAAATACCAATATCCTTATTATCCATATATAGAAGAGCACATTTATATCTACATATATATAAATTTAATTTACCATAAATCGACTCAATAATAATTATAATATTTAATGGAATGAACATGCTTATTAAATCTCCATAAAATAACCTTAATAATAATAAAATAATAAAATTGCCCCAATGGGTGATCTTTACCACACACCCTTACTTGGGTAAGGTTGTTCCAATATTGGAAAACACCATTAATAATAAAATATAAATTTGTACCTCTATTTAGTAATTAGAAAATATTTTTCAATTTCTAAAATAATATTAAGAACATTTGTGCACCTATAAAATATGCCCACATGGCCATCTTTGGTCACACCACATGTCTATTTGGGCATGGGTTTTGTCACGACCCGATCCCAAATAATTGGGTCGAACCGGATCATGCCTAGCCTGCACCGTTGTGAGACGGCGGCAGTAAGCTGTTCCATAAGCAGGTAATCACAACATCTATACATTTGTCACAATTGAATATTTTGGAATTTAAAACTTTATTCAACATTTGAAAAGTACAACTGGAATTAGAAAGACTGAAATAAAATGCTGAATTCGAATTAACAAAATTCTAAAATTCAAAACAACAAACTGGAAACTGAAAAATATCTAGCTAAGCGTTCGGCTCATCGGCCTCAGTCCTGCGTCCTCCAATGGGGACTCTGGCAACACCACAGGGTACAGAACCGGGTCATAATAGCTGTGTATAACAGCTCAGCATCCTCAAAATCCCTAAAAATGTTATCTCCAGTTAGGAGGGAGCAAAGTACAATTCATGATAATCTAACAATTAAAATAATAATAGAGTTATGCACTTTTAACAATTTGAAATAAACAGTTCTCCAGCAGTTAAAATATTGTGATGTGAATAGGCAATGAATATGACCGGATTAGGTTGTACATTGAATGATATGGCTTATCCCCGTGTGTATGAGGGGTAAGCTAATACAGTTATAATGCTATTTTGGATGTGGTCATACTCATTACACTACTCCCCCAGTACCCAACAGTCAATCAGTTAATGCTCTCAGAGAGAGTTCCGTGTTACATCATGGTTTAAACTTGCAATAAAATGATTATTAAATAATTGTAAACTAACACAAAATGTACTTGCCTTTGTTTATGACTGGAAACGGTGTTGGTTCCGGGAAGATGCTAGGTTCGTCTCCGAGATCCTACAGTTGGAGAACTTGACTTTAGAACCTTTGTGAAACCAAGCTAGGTGTGCTAGTTGCAATCTCTAGTAGCAGGTCCTAGTCAGATTTTAAGTTTGTTTATTAAATCCACTGCTAACGGTTTACGACGCGTGCTACGTTGGTTCCCATTTAGTTGGATAGCCAGTTTCTGGTTTTATTTGGAAAAATTGTCGTTACCGGTTAATTCGCAAAACTTTGTATTTTTAATATTATACATATAAAACTACATTTTCTTTCAATGATAAAACGTGGGTTTTGTTAATTATCATATTTTAATCAAGTTATTTTATCGTGAGAAAATTTGTTAATTTATACAAAATATTTATCAGTCATTTTGTCACGAAGCGCCTAACTATGAAAATGATAAACCATCCAGAAAATAAAGGAAAAATCCTAATCTACACAATACAGGGCACAGCTAACAGAAAGAAATCTGGGCTTATGCCCTTACAAACTTTACATAAATTAAATTAAGAGAAAATTAGTTAGCTCTGACTAATATCCCGTATTTAAATATTGAAAACAAAACTAAAAATAAAATAAATAAAATCTTAGGAGTCTCAGACTTGGTCCAATCGTCACTATTTGTTGCTAATGCCTCAACGTCCGGGTAAAACCGTTTCGTTTGCATTTCGCTAGGGCCCACGGACCGGTATGGTCGTCGCCCAAAAATCCATTTAAATTAAATAATTCCGAAAACCAATTTAAAACACATTTATGACATTTTATAAAAATTTGGGCAGCATTTCCTCTATATTCGGGATAACCCAAAACTGGGAAAATGTACCATAACGCCCACACACATCCCAAATCCAGGGAAACACATTTATATAGAAATTATATATATATAAGACATTTCGAAGCAGAATCGGAAAACCCGAAATAAAAATCGGGAATGCCAAAAATTTCGAAAACCCAAACCAAACACAGCAAGAAATCACAGAATGTTTTCGGAAACCGAAACTACGTCGTCCACCTAAAAACCGAATTCCCGGGAAGGAATCGGGGACCAATCTCATCATTGACTACCGAAAATGGGACGGGACAAAGGAGTTATACCTTGGGTTGCTTGGCTAGAGCTCTCAGATGAAAATATAGAAAATAATTACGGACAGCAGCGAAATCGGGAGATTGAACAGTGCTGGACCGCGGAAATCTGAACCGCGAAAAGCACGGAAACCGGGCGAGGAGCGTTGTCGGATCGGGGAGCAGCCCGAGTGGTTTCGGCCGGGGAGTCGGCATAGGGCATACGTGGAGAGCGCGAGTCCCGATCGGGCCGGGCAGAGTTGCTGCCGGAGGTGGGCGGCCCAGGGGCACGCGGACACGGGTCCGGCAGGGGAGGCCGGGGAGTCGCACGGCAGAGGTGCGGCGCCGGGGCCGGCGGAAGGCCGCTGGTTGGCCGGCGCGTGGAGGTCGGGGTCGCGCGGGTCGGACGTCGGCGGAGGAGGGCGGCGAGGATCGTGTCGCCGAAGCTAGGGCAGGGCTCGGAGGAGCGACGGGTCGGCCGGAGGTGGCCGAGCGGGTCAGGGTGCTCGCGGGAAGGGTTCTGGGAGTTTAGGAAAGGGTGTGGGAAAGAGGTTGTGGTGGTGGGATTGCTTAAGGAGTGGGAGAATGTGAGGGGAGTTTTGAGTGTGCTGGAGTTGAAGTTAGTAATGGTGGAGTGGTGTGTGTTCATTAAAGAAGAAGTAGGGAAGTAAACGTATGGAGTAGAGTGAAAGGATGTTGGAGAAAAGGAAGGGGCCTGGTCGTGGGGTGACCAGGTCAGGTGGGGATTAGAATATTTTTTTTCTTCTCATTCCAACTATATATATATATATATATATATATATATTATATATATAAGAAAAGAAATTAGGAATGGATTCAGAAAACGGGATTGGGTTTCGGAAACTGGTCCAGGCTCGGTCTCGCAAACAAAAATCCAAATTATTATTTTAAAAATAATTTTTGAACCCACAATATAATAATAATAGTAATAATAATCACTAACTAAAATTACGCTATAAAACCAATAATTAATTAATTCTAAAATTATGGGTTTCACAATCTTCCCTCCTTAGAAAATTTTGTCCTCGAAATTAAAGGCAGGGTTAGGAGTAAACTCAAATCAAACAGGTACGGGTACTACGCCCGTAACTCAGGTCCAATAATAAGAATTGACAAGGCAGTCATGGATAAGACATTTAGGAACAAGTTTTAACTATGTCACCATCCTCGCAGAACAAGAATATATATATATGCGAACCAAAGTACACGTGGTTGATCTGACCATTATGCACCGGTTCTGATTAGACAATATATTAATGAGTGCACCCAATAAAATACTGTTATGATCAAGCTTGATAAAGAAATAAGCTCGCAAAATTAGGCTAACTTAGCAGCATCAGTCAAAAATATTAGAACAAAAGATAATGTTTGCAAGAAATAGAAGTTTATGAGGCGGCACAGGGTTCCCGATTTTCTTCTCACCGCTGTCTAAAATCGCCACTGGCTTCTCTGGCACTATGAGGCTGGGTCCAATCTCTAGCTCTGAATGGTCCAAGATGTGGCTCGGGTCCGGGATGTAGCGTATCAGCTGAAACGTGGAAGACGTTGTGGACGCCTTCGAGACTTAGGGGTAGAGCCACCCGATATGCCACTTTCAATCCTGTTAAGTACTTCGAAAGGACCAATATACCTGGGGCTTAGCTTTCCTGCTTTGCCGAAATGGATGGTTCCTCTGGTAGGAGAGATCTTCATGAATACGTTGTCACCTTCTTCAAACTCCAACGGCCGTCGGCTGCTATCGGCCCAATGCTTCTGTCTGTCCTGGGCAATCCTGAGCTTGTCTCTGATCATTCTTACCTTCTCTGCATCAGTCACCATCTCAGGTCCATGCAATACTCGTTCTCCGACGTCGTCCCAAGCAAGTGGAGTGCGGCAACGACGTCCATAGAGTGCCTCGAACGGTGTCATACTGATGCTAGCTTGGTAGCTGTTGTTGTAAGAGAACTCTACCAGGTGCAAATGGTCTTCCCAAGACCCTCCAAATTCCAAAACACAGGATCTCAGCATGTCTTCTAGCGTCTGGATTGTTCTCTTCGATTGTCCGTCAGTCTGGGGATGGTAGGCGGTGCTGAACTTCAGTTGTGTTCCCAAACTGTCATGCAAACTCTTTCAAAAGTGAGAGGTAAATCTAGTATCTCTGTCAGACACAATACTTACCGGAACTCCATGAATCCGGTAGATGTGCCGCATGTACAGTGCTGCCAACTTCTCGGTGGATAGACCAACCTTGAAGGGGATAAAGTGAGCTGACTTCGTCAGTCGGTCCACGATAACCCAAATGGCATCCTTTCCTCCTTGGGATCGAGGCAGTCCCGACACAAATCCATTGTTATGTGCCATTTCCACTCCGGGATGTCAAGTGACTGCAATAGTCCTGCTGGTCTCTGTCTGCTAGCTTTTACTTGTTGACAAATTAAACATCTAGCCACATACTTGGATACATCCTTCTTTATTTCGTACCACCAACTATAGTACGCATATCCCGATACATTTTGTTGGCTCCAGGATGTATGGAATACTGCGACTGGTGTGCTTTACATCAGTTCGTTTCTCAGTCCGCCAGTTGGTACGCAAAGCCTCGTACCATTCTTCAGTGCTCTGTCACTGGCGATTGAGAATCCTTCAAGTGTTTCTGCCAGCACTTGATCTCTGAGTTTGCAAAGCATCTCGTCTTGGAATTGTGCCTCCTTGACTCTGTCCATAACACTTGAACGCACTTGCAACTGCATCATTGATGATTCAGCTCCTGGTACAATGGCTTCTCTTCCCAGTTTTTTTCTTCTTCAGGCAGTACAATTTCCAGTCTAAGCTTTTCATGTCCTCCAGCAAATGACGCTTCTTGGTCAAGAACATTGCCATCGGGTATCGACTAAGTGCATCTGCAACAACATTAGCCTTACCCGGATGGTACTGCAGGTTGATGTCGAAATCCTTCATCAGCTCCAGCCATCGTCTCTGTCTCATGTTCTGCTTCTTCTGAGTGAAAACATATTTAAGACTTTTATGGTCTGTAAATATTTCCACTCTCTCTCCATAAAGGTAGTGCTTCCATAGCTTAATGCAAATATCACCGCTGCAAGCTCCAAATCATGTGGGATAGTTCTTCTCATGAGTCCGTAATTGCCTAGATGCGTAAGCAATTACTTTCTCATATTGTTGAAGAACGCAGCCCAAACCCTTACCGGAAGCATCACTATAAATTGAGAAACCGCCGGTACCTGCGGGTAGCGCAAGTATCGGCGCCGCTGTAAGCCTCTTCTTTAGTTCCTCAAAAGCTGACTGGCAAGCTTCAGACCAAATGAATTCTTCGTTCTTGGTAAGCTTCATCATTGGTTCAGCAATCTTGGAGAAATTTTACAAACTTTCGGTAGTACCAGCCAAACCCAAAAGCTTCTGATTTCTGCAATCGAACTTGGTGCAGTCCACTTCTCAATAGCAGCTATCTTCTTTGGATCCACTGAGATTTTCCTGTGACAACATGGCCCAGAAATTCCACTTTGTCTAAAAAGAATTCGCATTTAGATAGCTTACCATAGAGCTTCTCCTTCCTCAAGGTGCTCAGAACTTTTCTTAGGTGCTCTTCATGCTCTTCTTCAGTCTTCGAGTAGATCAATATGTCGTCGATGAAGACAACAAAAAACTGATCCAGGTATTCATGGAAGTCTTTGTTCATAAGGTTCATGAATGCCGTAGGAGCATTCGTCAGTCCAAACGGCATGACTAAGAATTCAAATTGCCCATACTTGGTGTTGAATGTCGTTTTCGGGATATCCTCCTTCCTGACCTTGATTTGGTGGTAGCCTGATCTGAGATCTATCTTCAAAAATACCTTAGCTCCACTCAGTTGATCAAACAGGCCGTCGATCCAGAGCAGAGGGTACTTGTTCTTGATGGTGATGTTGTTCAGCGCCCGGTAATCAATACATCCGTACGGTTCCATCCTTCTTGGGCACGAACAAAACTGGTGCTCCCCAGGTGAAGCCCCGTCTCTGATAAATACTTGTGTCTTCAGTTCGTCAATCTGGTCCTTCATCTCCTTTGCCTCCTTAGGATTGACTCTGTAGCATCTCCGAGAAATAAGGGAAGAGCCAGATACTAGGTCGATGGTAAATTCTACACCTCGATCTGGCGACAATCCTGAAAGACTATCTGGAAAGACGTCCATGAATTCTGCTATGATAGGGTGAGGAGGCCCGGGTTCTTCGGTATAGAGGAGTTGGTAACACTCTTCATGTCTTCCGGAGCTCGAGAGATTTCAAACTCCGGTTCTCCTGGTGGGCTGAAGATTACACGTCCTCTATGACAATCTATCAGGCATGCTGCTCACTTAACCAGTCCATCCTTAGGACTACATTATAGTTGGGTAAGGTCATCACAAGTAAGGGTGTTAAGAATTGGTGACCTAAGATAGTTATGGGAAGTTACAAGCCTCGGTGATGGGTATGGGTCTACCACCGGTCATAACTCTACTAATATCTTGCTAAGTCCCGTATCTAGGTGGTGTGCAAAAATAAACTTTGATGATATGAAACTATGTGATGCACCCGAATCAAATAATGCTAGAGCAGGATATAAAAACACATAAATGGAACCTGTGATGACATCACGGTGGGTTCCTGCTCTGGTTCTTGCTCTTCTGCTGCTAGGGCAAAAGCTCGCCCGATCTTCTGCTGGTGTTGTCCGAACCGTTGTTGCTGAGTGGATAGGGGAGCTCTTTGCTGAGTTGCTCCAGTCCGGTGGACTGACGAGGGACAGTCCTTCACTTGGTGGGTGGCAGACCCACAGACTAGGCAGTATCCTAACCTCTTCCTACATATGTTCGACTGATGTCCTGGCCTCTTGCAAAAATCACAGACAGGGATCTACTTCTGAGGCGCTCGTTCATTGTCCTTGCCCGATGGTGCTGCTGCTGATGGTGCGAAGGCCTGTTGTTGTTGTTGTTATTGGGCCTCTTCTGGTTACCCTGGAAGTTGCTAGTTCTAGGATACTCCCTCTTTGAACGAGAAGGCTGGCTCTTCTCCACGTCCTGAGCTCATGTCAGAATCTTCTTATATGTCTTGGCGCCACCTGCGATCACAGGGGTACGAATTTCCTCTCTTAGTCCATACCTGAATCTTTCAGCACGATCCTTGGGGTCAACAACCAAGTTCTGGGCAAAGCGGCTAAGTCGGCCGAACTCTGCCGCATACTCTCCAACCGTCATGTTCCCTTGCTTCAGGTCCTGAAACTGTCTTTCCATCTCCCGTATCTCTGACGTTAGGAAAAACTTTCTGTGGAACAACCTCTTGAAGGTGTCCCAGTCAAGCTGCTTGTCCTGGAGTCGGGGTTCATTCCGATACTAGGTGCTTGCCACATCTTGCAGCTGGAGTCCTACTGCTTCGGTCTTGAGGTCCTCTGGGAGTCGAGCGATGCTCAAAAGACGCTCCATGCTGTCTAGCCATTTATCGGTGTAGATGATACCCTCGGTTCCTTTGAAAGGTCGAGGGCCTTGCTTCTTGAAACTCTCTATATCTCCGACCTTGGCAGGTCGTGGCTCCAATGAAGTGGTTCCTCCTCTCTCGAGGGCAGCCATAGCCACATTGTGGGCATTCTCCATGCCTTCTCTCATGATCGTGGTCTGCTCGCGATGGGCTTTAGCTTGGGCTACAGTCTATTCTCGATGAGCTTCTGCTTGGGCTCTCTGGGCTTCAAGCACTCCTCGTAGCATGCCCACTAGATCGGTGGGATCCACGGGCACTGGTGGGGCAGCTGGTGCGGGCACTACCGCAGGGGACTGTGGCTTAGTCCGAGGAAGTGTAGGGTTCGCTGCTTGAGATGTAGTGGCGTAAACGCCGCGGAGTGCTGGTGATTGATGGGGACGGTCGGTCAGCTGCAACGGTAAGGGGTCTGGACGTGCTGGGGGAGATGGGGTGTGTTTGGGTGATGACACCTCATCTCCAGCAGGGGTGGTCTTTTCCTTGGCCATATTCTGGAAGGTTTAGGATGCAAACATAAGCAAGGTATTCTACCAGTCTATAATCAAACAAAATTATTTATTTATATATAATTCAGACCTATGTTATGACAAATCAATGTTCTAGTGTTCTAATTATTTCTAGGTATATTTTCCTAAGTTGTTGTGACCTGACCTGCATGGGCTACCACTAAAAATATGTCACGACCCAATCCCAAATAATTGGGTCGAACCGGATCATGCCCAGACTGCACCGTTGTGAGACGGCGGCAGTAAGCTGTTCCATATGCAGGTAATCACAACAACATCTATACATTTGTCACAACTGAATATTTGGGAATTTAAAACTTTATTCAACATTTGAAAAGTAAAACTGGAATTAGAAAGACTGAAATAAAATGCTGAATTCGAATTAACAAAATTCTAAAATTCAAAACAACAAACTGGAAACTGAAAATATCTAGCTAAGCGTTCGGCTCGTCGGCCTCAGGTCCTGCGTTCTCCACTGGGGACTCTGGCAACACCACAGGGTACAGAACCGGGTCATAATAGCTGTTGTATAACAGCTCAGCATCCTCAAAATCCTCTAAAAATGTTATCTCTAGTCAGGAGGGAGCAAAGTACAATTCATGATAATCCAACAATTAAAATAATAATAGAGTTATACACTTTTAAACAATTTGAAATAAATAGTTCTCCAGCAGTTAAAATATTGTGATGTGAATAGGCAATGAATATGACCGGATTAGGTTGTACAGTAAATGATATGGCTTATCCCCGTGTGTTTGAGGGGTAAGCTAATACAGTTATAATGCTATTTTGGATGTGGTCATACTCATTACACTACTCCCCCAGTACCCAACAGTCAATCAGTCAATGCTCTCAGAGAGAGTTTCGTATTGCATCGTGGTTTAAACTTGCAATAAAACAATTATTAAATAATTATAAACTAACACAAAATGTACTTGCCTTTGTTTATGACTGGAAACGGTGTTGGTTCTGGGAAGATGCTAGGTTCGTCTCCGAGATCCTACAGTTGGATAACTTGACTTTAGAACCTTTGTGAAACCAAGCTAGGTGTGCTAGTTGCAATCTCTAGTAGCAGGTCCTAGTCAGATTTTAAGTTTGTTTATTAAATTTACTGCTAACGGTTTACGACGCGTGCTACGTTGGTTCCCATTTAGTTGGATAGCCAATTTCTGGTTTTACTTAGAAAAATTATCGTTACCGGTTAATTCGCAAAACTTTGTATTTTTAATATTATACATATAAAACTACATTTTCTTTCAATGATAAAACGTGGGTTTTGTTAATTATCAATGTTTTAATCAAGTTATTTTATCGTGAGAAATCCTTATTAATTTATACAAAATATTTATCAGTCATTTTGTTACGAAGCGCCTAATTATGAAAATGATAAACCATCCAAAAATAAAGGAAAAATTCTTATCTACACAATACAGGGGCACAGCTAACAGAATAGAAATCTGGGCTTATGCCCTTACAAACTTTACATAAATTAAAATAAGAGAAAATTAGTTAGCTCTGACTAATATCCCGTATTTTAAATATTGAAAACAAAACTAAAAATAAAATAAATAAAATCTTATGAGTCTCAGACTTGGTCCAATCGTCACTATTTGTTGCTAATGCCTCAACGTCCGAGAAAAATCGATTTCGTTTGCATTTCGCTAGGGCCCACGGACTGGTATGGTCGTCGCCCAAAAATCCATTTAAAATAAATAATTCCGAAAACCAATTTAAAACTTATTTATGAAATTTTATAAAAATTTGGGCAGCATTTCCTCTATATTCGGGATAACCCAAAACTGGGAAAATGCACCATAACGCCCAACACACATCCCAAATTTAGGGAAACACATTTATATAGATATTATATATATAGTAGACATTTCCGAAGCAAAATCGGAAAACCCGAAATAAAAATCGGGAATGCCAAAAATTCCGAAAACCCAAACCAAACACAGCAAGAAATCACAGAATGTTTTCGGAAACTCCGAAACTACGTCGTCTACCTAAAAACCGAATTCCCGGAAAGGAATCGTGGACCAATCTCATCATTGACTACTGAAAATGGGACGGGACAAAGGAGTTATACCTTCGGTTGCTCGGTTAGAGCTCTTAGATGAAAATATAGAAAATAATTACGGATAGCAGCGAAATTGGGAGATCGGACAGTGCTGGACCGCGAAAATCTGAACCGCAAAAAGTACGAAAACCCGGCAAGGAGGCGCTGTCGGATCGAGGAGAAGCCGAGTGGTTTCGGCCGGGGAGTCGCAGCCTAGGGCATACGCGGAGAGCGCGAGTCACGATCGGGCCGGGCGGAGTTGCTGCTGGAGGTGGGCGGCCCAGGGGCGCACGGACACGGGTCCGGCAGGGGAGGTCGGGGAGTCGCACGGCAGAGGTGCAGCGCCAGGTTTGGCGGGAGGCCGCTGGTTGGCCGGGCGCGCGGAGGTCGGGGTCGCGCGGGTCGGATGCCGACGGAGGAGGGCGGTGGGGATCGGGTCACCGGAGCTAGGGCCGGGCTCGGAGGAGCGACGGGTCGGCCGGAGGTGGCCGAGCGGGTCGGGGTGCTCGTGGGAAGGGTTCTGGAGTTTGGGAAAGGGTGTGGGAAAGAGAGTTGGTGGTGGTGGGATTGCTTAAGGAGTGGGAGAATGTGAGGGATAGTTTTTGAGTGTGCTGGAGTAGAAGTTAGTGATGGTGGTGTGGTGTGCGTTCATTAAAAAAGAAGTGGGGAAGTAAACGTATGGAGTAGAGTGAAAGGATGCTGGAGAAAAGGAAGGGGGCCTGGTCGTGGGGTGACCAGGTCAGGTGGGGATTAGAATATATTTTTTCTTCTCATTCCAATCTACATATATATATATATTTATATTTTAGTAAAAGAAATTAAGAATGGATTCAGAAAACGGGATTGGGTTTCGGGAAACTGGTCCAGGCTCGCTCTCGCAAACAAAAATCCAAATTATTATTTTAAAAATAATTTTCGAACCCACAATATAATAATAATAGTAATAATAATCACTAACTAAAATTACGCTACAAAACCAATAATTAATTAATTCTAAAATTCTGGGTTTCACAGGTTTGGTCCGGGCCCAGTTCAGACTGGTTTGGTACAACCGGTCTTCCGCAAGTCGATAAAACTTAATAATAAATAATTAAATAATAAATAAAATCTTCGATAAGCGTTAAGTCGCAACTTGGCCTGGTTTTTCTAGTTAGGACATCACTATGGCTCGGTCTTCCCTGGCATGGCTAATACACTAGTCAAGGCACACCACTGCACTATCCGTGCTACGATTTCTAGTTACCTTGTACTCCAATTCCTAGTCATGGCTAAAAATCATTTACCGTAATAATTAACTAAATAGTTATTTATAAAAATCTAAAAATCACCATTTAAATAAAATGAATAATAATAACAAAATATTTCAAAATTTTCGGAAAGGGGAGCTACATCTTATGTCCTACTTGATAGATCCCAAATTAGGACACCCTATGTGTATGTATGTATGATAATAGTTTAAATAGATATTTAAATTCGGCTTTAGAATGGTTAGAGAGTGGATTGATCTTAGTTAGGATGGTTAGAATGAGTTTCATTTGGATACCTATGTTGGTATCCAAGTATCTTGGCCTACATGTGTTTCTTTTGTCCAAAATAACTCAAATTCGTCATAATATTCATCCACGTTTTTATTAACCAAAGCAACTTAGAAATGTCATAACTTTTAGCTTAGAACTCCGATTTATCTCCCGTTTTTCTTAAAAGAACCGTATCAAAGTTAGCTTTCGAAATATATATTTTAATAAGCCAAAATCATTGTATAACTTTCTGTAAAATTATTTGAGTGTCAGCTGTCCGAAAGACAAACGCGTTTTAGTGCTTTTGCAATTCCGGGAGCTTCCGAACACGAAAATACGATCCGTTTGAAGTTTCGAAAAGGTAACACGAAGGGCTACGACATACTTTAATCCTAGAATTTAGTAAAGGTCCAATTAGTACAGTATTGATTTTAAGTAGAAGAGTGACTATACGACATAGGCATTTTGTGTAACCTATGAGCCTATGTAGTATGGATATTAAATGGATGTAGAGTATGTAATGCATGATATGTTAGATGAATGAAATGATATATATATATATATATATATATATATATATATATATATATATATATATATATATATATATATATATATATATATATATGATATGTATCCTCTTTACATTAATGTATATATATGGTTGAATGCAAGCATGTAGGAATACAATCAATGTAATGTAATGTATGTAAGCAATACATAAATGCATGAATGAAAGAATGATATACAATGTATGCATGAAAGTATATAAAGAATGCTAGATACGAATGCAATGTATACATGTAATGATAGATATGAATGCATAATGTATACATAATGTAATACAATATATAATGATAGCATGTATGGTAATGTAGAATATATGATGCAAGCATGTATATGTCCACTGTTTTTCCTTTTTCTTACATTTTTTCTTTCCTTCCCTTTCAATTTCAGTTTTTCCCCTTTTTTCCTCTTCTATTTTTACATGTTGTATACAATATATAATGTGTATAGATGCATGTAAGTATGTAATATGCATGAATGACATGTATGTAATAAAAATAAGTATATGCATGCAACTTAATGATATGTGAATGGATATAATGCATGAACTGAAGTATGCATGTATATGGAATATGAATGAATGATATATATCTGTTAAGGTAATATAATGTATGTATTCATATATATTTTGAGTTAAATATATGAGTTTGTATGCATATATTATATGTATGCATGTATGCAAGAATGAATGTAATATAATGTAGAGTATGCATATATGAATATAATGTATGCAAGTATATAATGTATTCAAATATGTATGTATGCATCTATATATGTATATATAGGTGCATGAATGAATACAAGTATGCATATATGATATGTATGTAGGCTTATATGCAATGTATGTATGTGTACATGATATGTATGTATGCATGTATGCAATATAAGTATGTATGTATGTATGTATTTCTATAAACTGAGTTAACCTATAACCTTTTTACACACATGTATTCGTACACCCTTTGACACGATGTATCCCATGTCACATACACCTACCTATCACTAAATCTGAGAACATTAACACATATCCTTTCACACACATGTCACACACATACTCACTTACTCTTTTACCTCTCTTTTTCTCTATGTATATATATGTATGTGCCTATATATATAGCTTTTCTATATATATTTATGTATATGAATATGTGAATGTGAATAATATATACATTATATGACTAAGTTTGTGTGCCTTGTTAGCTTATGGCTTAGTTTTGTACTTGGTTTAGCAAGTGACTTAGGCTATGAGTTAGTAGCTATCTTGGATACTTAATTTGTATATGCTTAGTTTGTTTAGACCTAGAATTGACTAACCTAGACTAGTTTAACCATTGTTGACCAAACCCTAGCTAGTTTGACCACATTAGACTAGTTGTCCTAGTTTGACTAGATTGTTGACCAGAGTTGACCAAGAGTTGACTTTGACCTAGATTGACTTAGACTCATGTAGATTGTATTATAATTTTAATTATATATAAATTGAAGTCTTTATAACCTGTTTTACTCTAAATAGGACTCTGTGACACCAGTTCGAACATCTATTTATATCAGTCATTCAGGGTGATAGGCGAGTACATTCTCTGATCATTTCATACTTGCTAGGATTTATATTCATGCTCTAGATTACTTTACATGATGATGTCACGTTATTATCACGAATTGGTACTATATGGATCTTGTCATACGATGTTATCTCCCTCGGGGTACATCAGATACAGTTGTCATATGCTTTTTACGAACATCTTGTATTTCATGTACACCGCTATTCATGTTTACTCTTGTGCAATCTTGTACTCTCATAATCATGTGAACAAACATGATAAAAACCTCTTATATAAGGTAGCATAACTTGACTGGATCCTTGTGTATTGATTGGAGAGGGTAAGTAGGAAATGGTTATGTGATCAAAATCCCATCTTATAAAATCTTGTGAAATCTTATGAAATCTTGTTGTTTGCCATAAAATATAAAAGAACAGAACAATTATCGGAGGACTGGACTTTTACTTCACAATACAAACTCGTTTGTACAAAGAAAGCCTAGGAACAAAATCCTAGGTACAGCAATCTAAGTATAATTGTTTATTTTAGATTCTGGGGGATGACGGTAGAGGCTCGGGAAAGCGACGGCAGCTCTGCCTTACTCCTTGGACGATCGGGTGCAGCCTTGGCTCTGTAGAAGAACTGCTTGGCGTTTGTGAAGAATGCTCTCCTTTCAGGCTCTGTGTATTCTCTCTTTGGATCTCTGGCTCTTTATGTCTCTCTCTTTTTTTTAATCTGAGAATCTCCTCTCTCTGTATGTCTCTCTTTGTATATCTTCGCAAGGGAATGGCACCTTGCTATTTATAAGAGTGGGGGGCATCATTAGGGTTTGCAATGATTTCCCATTCTTAAAAGTTGGCGGCTAAGGATCACTGGATCTGGGCCGTTCATCTTGAATATACGAGATTTGAGCAATAAATATGATTGCATCAAATCTTTTGTGGATAATTAAATCCTCCTGATTTGTCATGCCAACCTCAGATTTTTCGACACGTGTCATTAATTTGCTTGTTTGCAAATGATCTGATTTGATCCCAATATTTTATTAGGATTTGTTGAGGGATTTTGATCAATTTGATGCCACGTGCCCAGCTATCATGCCACGTGTCTTAATCCGTGAGCCATTACAGAAATCTGAGCCGCAGGAAGGTTGCTCCTCATTGAGCCGCATAAGGCTGGCCACGTGTCAAGGCTGCTTGAGAGTGGCCCTCTGAACATTTGGACCGCATGGTAATGATCTGAGCCGCATGAGTATAGGTGACCGCATGATGGGTGCCTTCTTCGTGAACCGCATGAAGATAGTCTTCGCGAGCCGCATAGGGATAGTCTTTGTGAGCCGCATAGGAATAGTCTTCGTGAGCCGCATGGGACAGCTTCGGCCTGAGCCGCATGGGGTGGTCTCTACTTGAGCCGCATACGACTGTCCACATGTCAAGGCCGCATGACAGTTTCTGGATCTCTGGGGATTGTGTCAGAGATTTCTTTCATTTCCCTAGGAGTCTGCCATTATGACGGAGTCATAATTGTATTTTTGTGTCAGGGCTGTCATGTGTCAGAGCTGTCAGCCGTCAAAGCATTTAATGCAGTAAAGGACAAAATGGAAGAGATGTTTGCAAGCCACGTGGCTCCTCTCTGAGCCGCATAGAACTTGTTTGAGCCGCATAGACGCTTGAGCCGCATGGATCCTTGAGCCGCATGGGGCTCCCTGACCGTATGGATCTTTCTTTATTCTTTTCCATGCTTCTACAAGATCCCCTTCAAAGTTTTTAATTTACAAAATTAAAATACTTTGAATAAGAAGCATGGCTATGTATAAACTCTTCTGGTCGCATATGATGTTCTGGCCGCATGGATGTCTCGGCCACATGGATGTCTCGGCCGCATGGATGTCTCAACCGCATGGATATCTCGGCCGCATGGATGTCTCAGCCGTATTGAGTCAATCAGTCGCAAGGACTTTCGGGCCGCATAGCTCCTTGCCACGTGTGCGCGTCATTAATTGCCTCAAATTCGTTTTAGTACCGACTTTAGGAAAAATCCCAAGGGTCGGCTCATTAAATCTTTGGATTTTATGCTCTGGATGAATCTCCTTTATGAGAGAGGGGACGAAATCCGAGGAGTCGATTTCGTCTTTTCTGAGGCGGTTATTAGTCTACGTGTTCCTCCCCGCTCTCTTGTCCTCCTATAAATAAGAGGAGTTTAAGAGAGAAAACTTCTTTACTTTCTCCTTTACTTCGAACTTTTCCTACCCCATTGTCATCCTCTTCTTCAATCACCAATGGCTCCCAAGAAGACCGTTGCGGCGAAGGGTAAGAAGACGGCATCTTCTTCGTCTGTGACGGCGAAGGTCAAGAAGACTGCCTCTACTTCGACCGCGACCGCTCCTCCGCCGGCTGAAGTGCCCGCAGCTCACCCTGACGTCCATTCCCATATTGCTGGTAAGGACTTTATGTGGGTTTAAAGAACCCTAACTGCTATGGCTACGTCGCATGCTTTGTGCACGAGCCTTTATTTTCATGTGAGCCGCATGTTCGTCCTATGGCCGAGCCGCGAGTCGCATAAGAATAGCCACTGTGGTCGCATACGCGCTTCGTCAACGAAGCCGCATAAGCTACACTGAGCCACATAGATTCGCACACATTTGTCTGTCACATGGTCCGCACGAACTTATCCGATCCCTGCAGGCCCATATGAAAGTACTGCCGCATGACCCTTCACTAAATGGAGCCGCATGAATGTTCTTCTGAGCTTGAGCCGCATGAGGCTTCAGTAAGTTGGAGCCGCATAAGTGTTCTCCTGAGCCGCATGAGGCTTCAGTAAGTTGGAGCCGCATAAGTGTTCTCCTAAGCCGTATGAGGCTTCGTTAAGTTGGAGCCGCATAAGCTCGAAAGCACCCATTAGTTCCTTTTTGTCCATCTTTTTAACTTATCTTTTTCTGTCTTCTTCTCAGTGAATTTGCCGGTTAATGTTGCTGGAGAGCTCCTGGTAGGCAGTGCCCAAGCTGCTCTGGGCTATAGGTACGACCATATAGTCCAGCATATGGCGGACCAGTTTCTGAGTGACGAGCCTCCGGCGAGATTGAATGCCCTCAAGAATCAGCCTTTCTATTTTCTTAACGCTATGATGAACTCGGGAAAATTAGAAGGGGAATACTTGAAGCCCGTATTCTTCTTTGGAGACGCCTTGGTTGTGAAGAACAGTCAGATTCTGGAGGTGTCAGAGAACTGGAGTTTTGTTTCTAACGAGATGACGATCCGCATCCCCCAGATGGAGCGTCACTTCCCTTTATCTTGGTTCAATATGCTCCCACTGGACCGGAAGATGGAAGATTCTTTAACTCCTACCCGAAGTGGGATATTTGTGGGAGACATCCATTATAACAACAGCCTGAGTCAGTGTGTGCGGGCAAGGTGCACACTAGCCGTTCTGTAATGGGATTGGCCCCGGGTACTTTCTTGAATGTGCCGGGGTCCCAATTTTACGTTTTCTACAGCCGACACTTTTATGAACCAACTTGCTCGGAAGGGCTCCTATCCCATTGGTCGGTTGATGCTCCCTAGCTGGATACATCCCATTCCCTCGTGGACCAATCTGTCTATGTGGATTTTATGAAAGTATGAGGCCTTTCTGTGTGAGATTGGTCTTTACCATGCTATTCGGGGCACCAGCCATGGCTTGCCTTTAAACAAGAGATTATTTATATCTCTGCTGGAGATGTATAACCGCCGTACGGGAACCTTCTATACGCCCGTAGGGGAAATGGGGCTTGCGCTCCACGAAATGCATGCGATCTCCAAGCTTCCTTGGGGGGACGAAGCTTTTGAGGCGTATAGTCCTACAAATGAGGAGTTCGAAGAGTTGGAAAGACGGTATCCAGGCTTCGTGGCTCTTTATCAAGAGATATTGTGCCATTATAACACATGTCATCAAATAGCCAAAAAGGAGAGCAGCTCGGAAGGGAATGCCCCTCATACCAAGGACTGGGTGCGCTATCTCTTCACGACGGATGCCTCAGGTCAAGTTACTCCCCGACGTCCTCAATCCCGGGAGGCGGTGAAGCCTTAGTGTCGTCAGCTAAGAGGGTGGCCACCACTAGTGACAGATTCGGGAGTCAAACCGACTCTTTCGGTTATTTTTATTAGGAGACCCAAGAGTTGTCCGAGAAGGCGCTCCTGGCGGGATTCTTGATGATATGGGTGCGAAATTGTGTAGTCTCGGGTGGAGTAGGTTCTATCGAGAGGATCAGTCGCAATTTCATCCTTCCAGCTGTGAAGTTAGTTTTGCGAGTCCGGCTAGCTCTCCTCCCGGCCATGGTGTGTAGCATACACCGTGGCCTTCGCACTTTCATATCCAAGGTCATTGCCCGTGATGTGATAAAAGATTTTGAACGGACTGAGCTGCCCTATCATTATTTGTAGCTCCCCTTCTCGAGAATTTTGAAAATATTTTATTATTTTATTTATTTGATTTAAATGGTGATTTTAAATTTGTTTTATAATTAATTATTTTGTTAATTATTACGGTAGATGATTTTAGCCATGGTTGAGATTTGGAGTACAAGGTGACTAGGAATCATGGCACGGATAGTGTAGTGGCGTGCCTTGACCAGTGTATTAGACATGCCAAGGAAGGTCGAGCCATAGAGATGTCCTAACTAGGAAAACCAGGCCAAGTTGTGACAAGACCAGTATAAATAATTTAATTATTCATTATTAATATTATTTGACGTCTAGGTGACCCGGTCGCACCAAACTAGTCAAGCTGAATCGAATTGAGCCCAAGTCCATGTAGTTATGCGGGACGTCCTATGACATTCGTGTTGATGTATCTTGGTATAATGGTGTCGAATTCCGTTTTAATTGTCTAATGAATATTTTCTAATTATTTTTACTAAATATTATAAATATTATTATTAATTGATATTCAAATAATAATTGTATATAAATAGGTCCTTGTACATTTTTGGGATAATTAGACTATGCATGATGGTATATACAACATTATTGGTTTATTGAATTTTCTTATTATTATTCTTATTCTTATTATTATATTATTATTTCATTGTGGTTATTAAATATAAATTATTTATTATTATTAGTTATTATCATCAAGATATATGGGTTTATATAAATATATGATAAATATTGTATAGGTGTGAGTGTGAATGTATGAATAGATAAATATTATATATATGTGTATTTGTGTGTATATATATATATATATATATATATATATATATATATATATATATATATATATATATATATATATATATATATATATATATATATATATATATATATATATATAATATATATATATATAGGTATTTTGTGTGTATATAGATAATATATATGAATATGTATATAAATATATATGTGTATACATATGATATGCGTGTGTACGTATACGTATATATAAATATATACATAAGTGTATGTGTATGTGTATATATGTGTATGTGCATGTATATATAAATATATAACCTAGATACGTGTATGTGTTTGTAAATACAAATATTAATATAATAAATGTGTTTGTATATATATATATATATATATATATATATATATATATATATATATATATATATATATATATATATATATATATATATATATATTTTTTTTTTTTTTTTTTTTTTTTTTTTAACCCGACCAGGCCAGGCTCTCAGCCGAGCCAGCAGGCCCGGCCCACCCCAGCTGCCATTAACTCCCCTGAACCCGAGCGCTGAGTTCCTCCGACGGTTCAGCCGCGTATACAGTAGTATTTATATCGAGAAATTCGAGAAGCAAACCCTAATCCCGATCATACGTCGTCGTCCATGCCACAACGCGCCGCCTAGAGCCACCGCGGGACGGCCAGGCGGCCGAACAGCGCGCGCGGGTGCGCGCGCGCGCACGAAACTGAAACACAGCGACAGCAAGTGCAGCAAGTTTGTCACGATCGTTCTTCCTCCATGCTTGATCGTTTTCGATCCAATTGCACAGGTATGAAGCTAACCTATAGCCCTTCAATCTCCTTCAAATAGTTTGGATTAATTCGCTTCGTGCGCGTCGCAAATCGATTCCTAAAACTGGAAAAAATCTCAATTTCCAGGATATAGATACATATTTAAAAAAAAATATATATATATATATAAAATATATATATATATATATATATATATATATATATATATATTTATATTTATATATAAATACACATAAACACGTATATAAATACACATAAACACGTATATTTATATATAAATATGTATATGTGTATTTATATATATATATATATATATATATATATATATATATATATATATATATATATATACGTGTATATGTGTATGTATATATAAGTATATATGTATAAGTGAATATGAGTAGGTATATATAAATATATATGGACATATACTCTGTGTAAATTATTAGGACTGTAGAAGAAAGAATAGACAAAGAAGAAGAAGCAAAAGTAGCAGCCCGGCCTAAATTTTCAGCTCAGCCACCCTTTGATAACCCGACCAGGCCAGGCTCTCAGCCGAGCCAGCAGGCCCGGCCCACCCCAGCTGCCATTAACTCCCCTGAACCCGAGCGCTGAGTTCCTCCGACGGTTCAGCCGCGTATACAGTAGTATTTATATCGAGAAATTCGAGAAGCAAACCCTAATCCCGATCACACGTCGTCGTCCATGCCACAACGCGCCGCCTAGAGCCACCGCGGGAAGGCCAGGCGCGGCCGAACAGCGCGCGCGGGTGCGCGCGCGCGCGCACGAAACTGAAACACAGCGACAGCAAGTGCAGCAAGTTCGTCACGATCGTTCTTCCTCCATGCTTGATCGTTTTCGATCCAATTGCACAGGTATGAAGCTAACCTATAGCCCTTCAATCTCCTTCAAATAGTTTGGATTAATTCGCTTCGTGCGCGTCGCAAATCGATTCCTAAAACTGGAAAAAATCTCAATTTCCAGGATATAGAAACTGCCCCAACGTCTGATGTTTGCGGTCGATTTGTGACCAGAACATCGCGAGTTTTAGAAAACCGTCTGAACAGACTTCTAGACAACCTAACCAAGATGAAAACCCTATTTTTAGATTTAATTCTTGTGAGTTGTTTACTGTTTAAAATTAGGATGAAGTTGACAAAAAATCTATTTTCAAAATATCGAAAACCATCCACACGATGTGCGTCCCGCCATTCCGGGCGACGTGGTCACGAACCGAAAGCTGCGTAACGGCTTCGTGGTCGTGTGGGCTTTGGCGAAATTCAAATTGGTCGCGTGTACGCGACGAATTTGATGTGTATCCGTCGAAATTCACCGTATCGTGTACTTTCCAAATTCTCCAATTACTTTGTGCACGCTCGTCAGATCGAGACGAAACTTGTGCCAACAGGACCGTATCATTTTTCTGGTCCTGCATGCCAAGTTTGGTCCAATTCTGAGACAGTTGAATCGTACGTCGTTTTACGGGCCCTACGGTCCCACTCAACGGGCGATTTTGTGCACGGCCCGCCAGAATCCAACTCTGGACATACGGTTGGGTTCGTATCGAAAAACTAGATCTATAGACATGTAGTTTGTATGAAATTACCGTTTTGCCCCTGTGTCCAGAATTGGACTTAAGGACAGGCGATCCTAGCTAATTTGACTATTCTGAGAATGTTTGTACTGTTTATTTCAGCATCTGGATACTTCTGTATGTGTTGACTGATTGTGGCTCGTTGAGTGGTATAGTGTTATTGGTTTCTCCAGCTAAGGACCTCAGACAAGTGCACTTTCTGATTACTTTTTCGATTCATAGTAGTTTTTCTCTTCATGTCTATACATATATCTTGCTGCTTGTTGACATGCTCGTCACACGGAGTAGTCGGAAGGGAAAATATCTTAGTAGATATGTGGACTACCCAGAACTATCCTCCGTGTCTTTCGTGAATGCTAGCCACTGCACACGACACGTACAGTGAGCCTGATTTACCCCCTAGCCGTTCACATGTCGAAAAGGATATTTCACACCACCTAGATAGATGCCTTTTATTAGTTTTTCCTTGTTTAATTCTCTATCGTGCTATGTCATCAGTTTTCTTGCTAGCTTTTATATTCCATATGCTATTTTCATGTCTTGTTAATTCTATTGTGTTTTACATTGCCATCGGTTTGTGTACTTGTTCCAATCCTGACTGGATAACCAATATTTTTCAGGTTTAGCCGCGATCACTCTTAGCACTGGAAAGACTTGGGTATGCTGAGGTCAACCTAGAAATAGAAAACAGTTGTACCATTTTCATTAATTATAAAATCTTGTATTTCCTTTAATTTTAAATGATGTAAATGTTGTAATAAATTTAGTAATATGAATGAGCAGCAAATGTGTATTTTGAGCATTTATTTCTTGCGGGCTTGACAGCGTTCTACCGCCGACTCTGCAGCGTAGGCTGGCTTGGACACGTCTCGTATCCGGAAAGCGGGTGCAGGTCATGATATTATTTGATGGGGTAGCTGTTGATGCATTATCCGTCTTTGATGAGACCGGGTTCTGAAGACGGCGTAACTGATGACGATGCTTTTATCTTCTGCTATCGTAATGAGCCTTGGAAATTCGAGACCATGCGTGCTTGCCGGATGGCACTGGCGAGGGCAGACATGTACAATATTTTCGTATTTGTCCCTCATTTTACTGATGAGAAATAGCGGCTGTCCATCTCGACGGTACTGGGCCCCCTCAACTTCTGGACGGCCAGATGCTTCTGTGGCTGCGTAACATCCGCCCTGCTCATCTGGTGTATCGCAACTGTAATACCGTCTTCCTGGAGCCTTATCTGCCTAGCAGGTTTGCCCGACAATTTGGATATAGTCAGCTTTTTCTAGACAGCCCCAGCTCTTGTCTGGGTTTTGAAGGTAGCCTTCTTGACGGCATCAGAGCCTGGCATTACTATGACACATTCCATACCCGTACCATTTTTTCAGTTCCTGCTATCAAGGCGTCGGTAGAGATCTTGTATATGGCGGCTCTATACCACGTCATGGCGAACAAGCCCCCTGTCGGTTTTAACCCGGGTACCAGTTTCATCGTTGGTACCGGCCTGGATGAGGGTTCCCAGGGGGCCAAGACAAGGAAGAGGAAGAACAGAGTCGAAGTGCCGGATTCGGACTCCGCTGCTGCAAATGACGAAGGCGACGAGCAAGATGGAGATGACTCTTCCCTTTCGGTGGCAGATGTAGGGATGGATCAGCCACCTATTTTGCCAGATAAGATGGTGGTAGATCAGCCATCCGTTGCACCTGGCCCTGCATAAAAGCGTAGCAGGCAACTTTCTCATGTTGGCGGCATTCCTCGCTCTCGGAAACTGGCTGTGACCAGACACCGCGGGCTAACTATAAAGGAAAGAGGCGAAGAAGTTGACCCCGCATCAGAGGTAAATAAGCTACTACCGGTCCTTCCTTTCTTCTAGCTTTGATTTTAATCATCTTCCTTCCCTCTTGTAGGCGTCAGAAGAAGAGGACTCTCGAGTTGCCGAGGTCGTGACTCGGGATGACGGGGGCTCCGGTGAGCCTGCCCCTGAAATTGTTGAATTATGTCGAGATGATGCTGATCGAGTTACCTTTCCCTCCGAGGTGGCTGGTGTAATGCCTGTGGTTCGTATTACGTATTTCTGGAATACGTGTACGTATTTATTCTTGTATTGCATGATTTCCTTGCTTAATTTCCTCCCTGGGCTTGGTTTATTCTTGGTTTGGGTTGGCTTAGTTCGGTTTGGGATTGCTCTTGGTTCATCATGAACCAAAGGGTGAACCCCCTACCTACCACCACCACTACCATTTATTAACCCACTCTCTTTCTCTCTCTTCATTAATCTCTTCTTCTTCTTCCATTAATTCTTCACCTACCAGAGAGAGGGAGAGAGAGAGGTCTAGGCAAGTGCAACTTGCTTCATGGAGGAACTCTAATTTTATTGCTTCATTCTCTTCCTTACAGCATTTTAACTTACTTTAGAACTTGGCATTTTTACTTTCTATGGCTAGATTCTTCTAGATCTAAGTTTACTTTATTTTTGGATTTCGTGGGTTTTGATCTACTTAATCCTGTTATTTCTGAGTTTTGAGAGTTCTATGTTGTAGAAAATCTCGTTCTACCCCATTTTGACCTATGGAAGTTCGGAATTGGGCTCCGGATGATGGAGTTATGGAGCTTGGAGACTTGGCTCTCATGGCGTTCTTCTTCTCAGAATTTGGAGAAGAAGAACAGTACTTGACTTGACCGCATGAACATTTCATGCGGCAAGTGTTCTTCCAGCTGCATGAACTTTTCTCCACTTAGCCGCATATGCGCCCTTGCCTTCCTGGCCGCATGAACTTGTACTCCTAACTAGCCACATGCATATTTGAGCCGCATGAGGCCCATCTACCATGAGCCGCAGGGACCCTCAACCGATCACCCGTATATGCAAGGACCATTTGAGCCGCATAGACTGCTCCCCATTACTCTTAGCCGCAGGCTCCCTGTGCTCCCCAGCCGCATGAGATTCCCCCTTCCTGACCGCATAAGCTCATGCAGCCGCATGCGCCGCGCGCCCGCGCTGCCTTGAGACCGATTTATCCGAGCCGCATGAACTCGGATTTTGAGCCGCATGAACCCATATCAATTCAGCCGCATGAACCCGACTCCTTCCCCAGCCGAATGAGATCCATCCTGGCCATATGTGCCTTAGCCGCATGGCTCTTCTATAGCCCTATATATTGATATTTTATTAGATATTTAACGTCCATTTTATATCCTTACGCCTTTTGTCCTGAATTTGAAAATCATGAATTCATTTGATATGTTTGGAATTGATAATTGAGCATGACCTGACAGTGACCCGTAGTGGTGCACTCCTGACATGACTAACATGACATGATAGTGGCCCGTCGTGGCGCACTCCTGACAAGTACACCTGACATGATTATCTTGAACAGCTATTGCGACGACTACCTGACATGACATGACCTGTATAATTAACCTGGACACCGTGGGCGATTGTGCTTGTACAAATAATCCAGTCCTGTCTTGCATCATGTCTAGGAGGGGACTCCTGAGTACCACGGTCAGGAGTACCTATTGAAATGGACTAAGGCTAATAACTAGATTAATACATTAGTCATGACGAGATTTCCCAGCTACAGACAATCCCGTTACCTGGGCACGCCTTGGGATCTGTAGCCTGCCGTCGAGTAGGGCACATTTCCAGCACACTATCATGTGTTGCACCCTTCAAGCTACCTAAGGGTACATTCGTTTCCTGGACGATGTACCCACCTGAATTCAACTCTAATTCTTTTAACCCGGGTAACCTGGATGGTCTGCAGGGCTTGTGGCTGTGGAATAATCTCACTGCATCTTGTTAGTAATTAGGCTTGTGACAACCCTAGTTAGTTAAAGTATCAAGCCGTAATTCTTGCTTGGCCGTGAAGTGATTGAATGGAGTCTAACCAGTCTAGTCTTGCCCTGATCCTGTTCCAGATTATTGAATGACCAGAATGCTTGTATTATTTTACCGATAAATGGTGAGAATTCCAAGTTTTGTTAAGACGAAGGGTTACAACCCCGGTCCTTGTTTGGTTTACGGGTTGTAACCTGGTTATCTGAATAGTTCTATGGTTATCTCGTCGTATATCATCCTGATGTATTTTTTTTATTTCCAGTTCTTACTTTATTTATATCTTGTGCTGATTGTTGGTTTTAGTTCCTAAGTGAAGCCTCCTTTGTGGCACTTGCTCTTTCTGGGGTCTGACCCAGCTGGTTTTGTGTGGCCAGATTTTGGAGCAGCTCTGGAGGATCTACCGACCTTCCAGCCAGATGGTGGCCACTAGACGGAACCCTGGCAACGAGTGGGTTTATTTTTGATCTCCCACTTTATTGTAAAAATATTCTTTTGAGGCGTTTAGCCGACGAGCACCTGTTTAGCTCGATTGCACTTTACTTACTGTCTGTCTACGGGCTGTAACATGATTGACAGATCCTAGGGTTGATCATGTATGACTAAACTCTTGCTAGTCCTAATATTTTGTAACGACTAGCTTCATGATCAGCTGAATATGTAATGTTTGGGACGCTTACTATTGTATATTTAATGATCATACTTCTTGTAACCTTTTACTTACTTGCTTGTGATTGAGACACTAGGCTTGTTCATGACCTTAAGAGACTGTTGGCTTGTAGATAAACCCTCATGTATCTAGACAGCCGTGACCGTATAGCAAGATGGATTCCATTTCATATATGTAGCTGGCTATGTCTGCCCCCGCTCTCCAGTATTCTGGTTCTGGGGCGTGACAGCTGGGTCAGAGGAGTCGGCCAAATTTGATTTGGAGATCGCGGGTGAGAAGACCCTGCCAGCTGCGAACGAGCTGCAGCCTCCATGCTCCTCTCCTGGTAAGATAAGCCGAATCTTAACTTGCGAGGAGGCCTATCTGCTCTATCATCACATCCTTCGGATCACGTCGATTGATCATTGTCATGGACATGCAGGTCCTGCCTCTCCAGTGTCGAGGATGGATATTGTTGAGACAGACTCTGCCGAAAGGGCACTGGCGGAGAGGAGCATACCTCCTCCCCTTCCGGCTCATCTTGATGGGCCTCCTGCGGGCTCGAGTTCGGCAAGTCCGGTGATGGGACAACCGAGGCAGGGGACGATGATCCTTGTGTCTTCCTCTGCTCGGACGGCCCCGAGAGTCGACCTCTCCGCCCTGCCAAGTGTCCAGGCTCTTCGGGTAGCAGAGGAAGAGTTAGTTGTTGGCCCATTGGTCATATGGTCAAACTGATTTTAATAATTGATCAAACTCTGTCTCGATATATGAAGCTAGTCAGGATATCTCGGACTCTTGGACATGATCAAGAGCAGCTATCTACACAGTTCAAGACCGAAACAATGTTTGCCTGTTCGAGTCTGTATTTCTTTGAGCAATGTATTTTTTATTTTATTGAGTCTAGGAATACGTTGTACACCGAGTCGTACTGGCAAATAGGCTATTCCAAAATGATTTCAAAATGTTTTTAAAATATCCTTAGTTTTGAAAAACATTCATATTAACAAAAGCTTCAAAAAGGTTTTCAAAAAAGTTTTCAAAAATCCCCAAAAACTATTTTTAAAAACCTAACCTAACCCTGACAGAACTCGGCCAGAGTTCGGCCCGAGTTCGGTTAGTGGCCGTTTTGATTTTTGAATTCTTTGGAACTTGGTCCTCCTGCAGTTGCGGATTTGACCGAGATTTTCTCATCGACTTCTGCCCGAATTCTGTCCGAATTCTGCCAGAATTTTGTCTTTGGAACTCCTATAAATAGAGAAGGATTTCGATCATTTCAACTCACTCATTCACTTTCAATCTTCTCTCTTCTAAAAAGCTTTCAGTCTTCCAAAGAGTTTTCTCGAGCTTCAAATTTCAGATCCCAAGCCAGTTACAATCTTCTAGTCGATTTGCCAGTGCGGTGCGGTCTAGAAGTTTCAGAGTGATTGTAATCAGAGGCTTGATAGAAGATTCAACTTTTCAAAATTGAAGTTGGACGAGTTCTCAGTATCAAAGCTCGCGTTGTAGAAGTTGCAAGGACTTCGTAAGAAAACTTGCAGTTTTGCCAATAGTGGATTCAACTAGTAGCAAGAGTTCTACCGACTGGATTAGTCCTCAACAGAGGAAAACCAGTATACATCGCTGTCTTTGCGTTTGCTTTCTTATCTCTGCCTTTACATTATTTAGTTGTGATTATTATTCTGTGATCGTGCTGCTAACATTTTTTAATTAGCATTATTTCGCTGCCAACTCTATTCACCCCCCCTCTAGAGTATTGTGCTTTACGATTTCGTTCCTACAATTGGTATCAGAGCAGGTGTTACAGGTAAAGCAAGATAACATTGCAATTATTTATTCATTTAATTTATTGTTATATAGATCACAGCACAACACATGGCAACTGTGAAATTCACAAGTGAAGGCCAGGCCACAAACAGACCTCCACTGTTTGATGGTACGAACTATACCTATTGGAAAACACGGATGAGTTTCTTCTTAAAATCACTTGACTTTGATTTATGGTCTATTGTTATTGATGGCTATCAAAAGCCACCTCGTAGATGGAGTTTCAGTTGAAAAACCCCATAACAGATATACAGAGGAAGAAAAGAAAAAGGCCAGTCTTGACGCACGTGCTATTAACGCTTTATTTTGTGCTTTAGACAGAACTGAATTTAACAGGGTATCTATCTGCATAACTGCTAATGAAGTGTGGAAGCTTCTTGAAGTCACACATGAAGGCACGACTCAAGTCAAAGAATCAAAAGTCAGCAGACTTACTCAAGAGTATGAGGTGTTCAAGATGAAGCCCAACGAAACAGTTACTCAGATGTTCGAAAGATTCTTGGATATTATAAATCCTTTGTCCTCCTTAGGCAAAGATTACAGTAACCATGAAAAGATTCGCAAACTCCTGCGAGTACTTACCAAGAACTGGATTCCAAAGGCTACTGCAATCATTAAAGGGAACGATCTCACAACTATGTCCCTCAAAGTACTCATGGGTAAGCTACTCACTCATGAACTAGAGCTACAAGATTTTAAAGAGCCTGTACCAAAGGAGAAGACAATCGCTTTCAAGGCTCAGCACAGAAAAGCTGCTGAAGGTGATTCAGACAGCAGTGAATCTAATGCTGAAGATCAAGCACTCCTAGCAAGAAATTCAAAAGATTCATGAGATATGAGAAGAAAGCTAAAGAAAACAATAGCAGCAACAACTGGTATCAAGATGATGCTGTCTGCTATGGCTGCAAGAAGAAGGGACACATGAAGAAGGATTGTCCTACAAACTCATCATCAAGCAAGAAGAGCAACAGGTATGAAAAAGGGAACCTGAAGAGATCAACATCTCGGAGATATGCCAACACCAGCATATGGCATGAAAGTGAAGCCAGTGACTCAGAAGATGAACAATCAGAAGACGCTACAAACGTATGCTTTATGGCATCCGATCAGGTACCTACTGAACCTGTAGTTGATACATATGATGACTTCACCTTTAAGCAATTAGGAGATGCCTTCAGTGAACTGATAAGTGATTACAGGAAACTGCGTAGCAAATATCAGACCTCTAAGAAGGTACTCAAAGAGTACAAAGGTGAAATAGGAAGACTTACAGACCTACTAGCTGAGGTTAGAAATAATATTAGTGAGTCTAGTGAGCTTTCCTCTATTAAGCTCTTATTACACGAGACTACCAAGTCATCTGAAGAGAAAGACAAGGTTATTGACCAACTGAAAGAAGAAATTTCTAAAGAGAAGAAAAGTCTTCAAAGTGCACAAATCAGAATGGAAACACTCACTTTTGATTATACTAAGTTGTACGACACTTCCAAAAGATTGGAAATTAGGTTAGGAAAACAGCCTGAGACTGCTGCTTCCTACCCTAACACGTGTCACTTACCGAAAAATCGGAACATTTCCAAGCCAAACACTGCCAGACCTAACCCTATCAAACCTTTACCCCACAAGGTTAAGCCCAAACAGGATTATAGGTATGCTTTCTTCTATACTAGAAAACCTAAACCTACAAACCGTGCACATCACTCAGCTTTCAACACTAAACATGCACAATGTCATTATTGTGGCCACATTGGTCATATTTCTTCTGTATGTAGAATCAGAAAGCTTGTTGATTTAAATATTTATGCATGGATACCAAAGGCTAACATTTCAGGACCCTACAAGAAATGGGTACCAAAAGTTTCATCTGCAAATTATTTTGTAGGTGGAACACCTTTCACATGCTAAAAGCAAATGGATCCTCGACAGCGGTTGTTCACGGTATATGACCGGTGACGCTACATTATTTGCAACACTGTCGAAGAAGAAGAAGGAAGGTTATGTTTCCTTCGGTAATAACTTGAAAGGGTATATCATTGGTATCGGTGATGTTGGTAAGTCTCCCTATCCTGTGATTAAGGATGTCTGTCAGGTTACCGAGTTGAAACATAATCTACTCAGCGTAAGTCATCTAGCTGATCATGGTTATGGCATCAACTTTGGCAAAGACAAATGTACTATAGTTGATAGCTCAACTGGTAGTATTATCTTTGAAGGTATCAGGGAAGACAACATATATGTTTTCTATTTGTTGGAAGAAACTAACATTTCAGGTAGATGCTTAATGGCTAAAAGTGATGAGAGTCATCTGTGGCATATGAGACTCGGTCATGCAAATATAGACACAATCTCAAGATTATCCACGAAGATGCTAGTACGGGTTTACCGGACATAACATTCAAGAAGGATTCGGTATGCAGCCAATGTGAAAAGAACAAAGCTACCAGATCCACATTCAAGTCAGTAAATGCAGTATGTACTACTAGACCTCTACAATTGCTACATATGGACTTATTTGGTCCTAGCAGAGTTGTTAGCCTCGGAGGTAAGCTTTATGCTTTTATAATTGTAGATGATTACTCTAGATACACGTGGGTATACTTCTTGACACGCAAGAATGATGTATTATCCGAATTTGTCACATTTTGCAAGAAAGTACAGAATGAAAAATATTACATGATCACTCGTATTAGAAGCGATCATGGTAGCGAATTCGAGAATGCGGAGTTTGAGCAATTTTGTGACACACACGGTTTTATACACGAGTTCTCCTGCCCTATGACTCCACAACAAAATGGAGTTGTGGAACGTAAGAACAGAACTCTATCTGAAATGGCTAGAGTAATGTTAAACCAGTTTAGTCTACCCAAATATTTCTGGACTTAAGCTGTCAATACAGCTTGTTTTGTTCTCAATAGAGTTCTAATTCGACCCAAATCGAAGAAGACTCCATTTGAGTTATGGTTTGATAGAATTCCATCAGTTTCATATTTTAGAATATTTGGTTGTAAATGCTTTATTCTTAATACAAAAGACAACTTAGGAAAGTTTGACGAAAAGGCCGATAAAGGTATATTTTTAGGTTATGCGACAAAGAGCAAAGGATACAGAGTCTTCAACAAATGAACCATGATCATCGAAGAGTCAATCAACGTCACTTTTGATAAACTGAATCAAATGACTATCGATGACAATGACGAAGATCTAACTGTACCAAGCTCAACAACAGCTGATTCTCAACCAAGCTCGACACTAGCTGATCCTCCTAGAGAAGATCCAGGAACCAGCTACCTTCAGAGTCTACCGAAACGATTGAAATTTATGGCTGATCATCCAAAGGATTTGGTAGTTGGTGATATTACCAAAGGTGTAAGTACTCGTACATCCAGTAGAGATATTATTTCTAGTGTTGCATTCATTTCACAGCTAGAACCCAAAACTATTGATGAAGCATGTAGTGATAGTTTTTGGATAGATGCTATGCAAGAAGAATTAAACCAATTTGAACGGAATCAAGTTTGGGAACTTGTTCCCAAGCCTATTGATCATCCGGTCATTGGCACCCGTTGGGTATTCTGAAATAAACTGAATGAGAATGGTTTAGTGACTCGTAATAAGGCTCGACTCGTAGCTCAAGGATACAATCAGGAAGAAGGTATCGACTACGATGAGACTTATGCTCCAGTTGCGAGATTAGAATCCATTCGCATGTTATGTGCATTTGCATGTTTTCATAATTTCAAATTATTTCAAATGGATGTCAATAGTGCATTTTTAAATGGTTTTATAAAAGAAGAAGTTTTTGTAGCACAACCTCCAGGTTTCACAGATTTTAAAAACCCTGATCATGTTTTCAAGTTGAAGAAAGCTTTATACGGTTTAAAACAAGCCCCTCGTGCTTGGTATGATCGTCTAAGCTCTTTCCTACTTGACAACGGTTTTTCAAAAGGCAAGATTGACACTACACTTTTTATTAAGTCTTTTAATGGCAAGCTTCTCTTAATACAAGTCTATGTTGATGATATTATATTTGGATCTACTGATGAATCTCTGTGTCAAGAATTCTCTAAGTGTATGCAGAATGAGTTTGAGATGAGCATGATGGGAGAGCTGAAATTCTTTTTCGGACTGCAAATCAAACAAACTAACAATGGGACATTCATAAATCAAGCCAAGTACACAAAAGATTTGCTAAAGAAGTTTGATCTGGACAATGTCAAACCTATTGGCACTCCGATGGCAACTTCAACAAAGCTTGATATTGATGAACAAGACAAGCCGGTCGATACACGTAAGTATCGAGGTATGATCGGTAGTTTGCTTTATTTAACTGCTAGTCGTCCAGATATTATGTTTAGTATTTGCCTGTGTGCACGTTTTCAAGCTAATCCAAAGGAATCACATCTGTGCGCAGTTAAGCGTATCTTTCGATTCCTTAAGGGCACTTCTTCTGTTGGCTTATGGTATTCCAAAACTAAGTCCTTTGACCTTATTGGTTACTCGAATGCAAATTTTGCTGGATGCAAAGTTGATAGAAAAAGTACCAGCGGCACATGTCATTTCTTAGGCATGGCTTTAGTCTCATGGTTTAGTAAAAAGCAAAATTTTGTAGCCCTATCAACAACAGAGACTGAGTATATCGCCGCAGGACGTTGTTGTGCTCAGATTTTGTGGATGAAACAAACCTTAGAAGACTATGATTTATTTTACACACACATTCCCATTTTCTGTGATAACACGAGCACTATTAATTTGACTAAGAATCCAGTATGTCATTCTCGTACTAAGTATATCGAGATTCGACATCATTTTCTTAGAGAACATCATCAGAATGGAGATATTGACCTTGTGTACATAGATACTGAGAATCAATTAGCTGATATTTTCACAAAACCTCTAGCAGAAGATCGTTTTAATTATTTACGTAGAGAATTAGGAATTTTGGACGTCAATAATGTTAATTAATTTTATTTTATGATTTTATTTCAATATGCAAAAACTGTGTTAGAAACAAGCCAATAAAGAGTCTATCTGTCACCACAACTACGGTTGAAGCGAAGCGGTATTTAAGAGTTCCCCAGTGAACCTCTGCCAGCTGGGACAGTACTCCTACAGCTAATCTGAAACAGTCGCTGTGTAACAAAATTTAATTATAAAATAATATTAGTTATATTAATTGAAGGTTGAAATTACTAATCTTTGAATTAAATATTTGAAATAAGCCAATGAAAAAGAAAGTGTTCCAAACCAACCCCAGGCGAATTCGACCAGACTTCGGACCGAATTCGGCCTGAGTTCGGTTGAAGGTATCAGGTTATATAACCAGAACCCGAGAGCCTTTCTTCTTCATTACTTCTAAAATCCACTATCACAGCACAGCAGCCGCACAAAAAGCTCTAAAACCCTAGTTCTTCACCACTCCTTCTCTCCCAATCTACGTGGTAAAATCCATCCAAATCTTGGATTTGTGCGGAGATCGTTGTCCTCTTCAACATACTCGAATCTCAGAAGGTATAACTTCATATTTCTCCTCCTTTCAATTTCGTGCATTTTACTTTATTGCACAATAGCACCTAAGGGATTTAACCCCTTCAAGAGGAAGAAGACGACCAATCCTAGTGAGGAAGGTTCATCTTCGAATCCACCCACGGATTTCCTCTTTTTGCCAGTCCAATCTAGCGATGGCACGTTCGACTGGTTTTACTTTCAAACCATAGATCAAGCCCTACTGGTATGGAGACTTCTCCATGAGATCCATATGCACAGGCGCTCCTATCAAGTGGACTGTGTTTCCAGAACACCGCCCTTATTTTGAGGCATTAGGGTTACAATATTTTGTTAAACTTTGTTTCCCAGTAGCAACTAATGCCATTTGACTGTTCTACTGCAATATCATATTAAACACGTTTGACGTAAGTACTCGTGTTGGCGGATTAGATATCAATTTCAATAATGTCCTCTTAGCGAAAATCCTTAGTATTCCCAACGAAGGTGAACCGCTTGTTGATATCACTGAATTTGAATTCCTCGACGGCACGACACTTACTAGTTTCAAAGCGGAACTCTGTGCACCTGATCGAGTTCGCTCTGGAAAGTTCAAGGCAAACAACTTGAACTTGTTTAATTATGAATTGTACCGTATCATTTACTCCACTATCCTTCCGAAGTCTACTTCAAAGGATGATGTCACATCTCTTGAATTATCTACTATGTATCACATTCTTAAGGGGATTCCATTTTCTGCCCCTAATACCATTATCCAGATGATGGGACGTTGTCGTGCAAGAGATAAAAATCTTTCTTATGCGATGATTCTCCCACGCATCTTCCAGCGTTTCGATATTGATTTGTCAACTTGTACTCAAGACCCTGAGCCCAAGTTTCTGAAGTTATCTCGTCGTAGTATGACTGCTGCTGCTCCTCCTACTGCTCCACCTCCTCCACCTACTCAGCAGTATGCCATGACTTTTGAGGGTATACACCAGCACCTTTCGGATTTGTACGTCTCGATGACGGATATGGCTCGCGAGCGTGAGTTCCGCGATGTCACTCGTTATCAGGCGATAGCGAATTCTCTTGCTGATCTCCGATTCGCCCAGACTGGACATTCTGCCGGTTCTATTCCTAGAGATCCAGCCTTCTCTGGTTACCGCTGTGAGGATGAGGCTGTTCATGCCTACTTTCAGCCTGGTAACACATATGATTGGTACCGTTCTGACCATGCTCCTCGAGACTATGTCGGTGAGTTTTACACTGGCGCTCCTCCTCACCCTTCTAGAGCTGGTACCTCTGCAGCTGGTCCTTCTGGACATGCCGGTCATGCTGATGATGATGATGATGAGGAGGAGGAGGAGGAGGAGGAGATGTGATATATTAGTTGATTTTTGAGACTTAGACATTATCTACTGTATACTTGGAAATGCTCCGACATTCCAAGTTTCTGTCTTTAGACTTTATTATCAGTATTTCTTTTGAGGACTTGTACTGGATATTTTTTTTTATGTCTCTTGGACATCTTTTTATCTTTATGAGATGCGTAGTTTATGTTTCACATCAGTTTATTTACTTATTTATAGCATCTTTATCTGCTTCTTTATTATAAACTGCCTGTGAAATAATTCTCTGTTATAAACTGCCTGAGACAAATACATGCCTGTGATGTTATTTTTTTACTGTCTCTACCATCTGTCATAATTTTTTCATAATTTTTATTTTGTGTTTCTTCACTGTTTGTTATTTATGCATTGGTTGCGGGGGAGTTTTTCTCTTTTGCAATTATTTTGCTAAGTGACAACGGGGGAGAAAATAAAAGATCTAACATTATCTAACATTCTTTTTGAGAAAATGCAGGAATATGAACAATTTTACTATTTTTTATTTTTATTCCAAGCAAAGATGTTATATCATTCATAGTTTGTCAATTATCAAAATGGGGGAGATTGTTGGCCCATTGGTCATATGGTCAAACTGATTTTAATAATTGATCAAACTCTGTCTCGATACATAAAGCTAGTCAGGATATCTCGGACTCTTGGACATGATCAAGAACAGCTATCTACACAGTTCAAGACCGAAGTAATGCTTGCATGTTCGAGTCTGTATTTCTTTGAGCAATATATTTTTATTTTATTGAGTCTAGGAATACGTTGTACACCGAGTCGTACTGGCAAATAGGCTATTCCAAAATAATTTCAAAACTTTTTTAAAATATCCTTAGTTTTTAAAAACATTCATATTAACAAAAGCTTCAAAAAGGTTTTCAAAAAAGTTTTCAAAAATCCTCAAAAACTATTTTTAAAAACCTAACCTAACCCTGACAGAACTCGGCCAGAGTTCGGCCAGAGTTCGGTTAGTGGCCGTTTTGATTTTTAAATTCTTTAGAACTTGGTCCTCCTGTAGTTGCGGATTTGACCGAGATTTCCTCATCGAGTTCTGCCCGAATTATGCCCGAATTCTGCCAGAATTCTGTCTTTGGAACTCCTATAAATAGAGAAGGATTTCGATCATTTCAACTCACTCATTCACTTTCAATATTCTCTCTTCTAAAAAGCTTTCAGTCTTCCAAAGAGTTTTCTCGAGCTTCAAATTTTAGATTCCAAGCCAGTTACAATCCTCTAGTCGATTTGCCAGTGCGGTGCGGTCTAGAAGTTTCAGAGTGATTGTAATCAGAGACTTGATATAAGATTCAACTCTTCAAAATTGAAGTTGGACGAGTTCTTCGTATCAAAGCTCGCGTTGTAGAAGTTGCAAGGACTTCGTAAGAAAACTTGCAATTTTGCCAATAGTGGATTCAACTGGTAGCAAGAGTTCTACCGACTGGATTAGTCCTGAACAGAGGGAAACCAGTATACATCGTTGTCTTTGCGTTTGCTTTCTTATCTCTGCCTTTACATTATTTAGTTGTGATTATTATTTTGTGATCTTGCTGCTAACATTTTTTAATTAGCATTATTCTGCTGCCAACTCTATTCACCCCTCCCTCTAGAGTATTGTGCTTTACGATTTCGTTCCTACATTAGCCGCTATCTGTGCATCGTTCTGCTCGAAAGTTGCCCCCCTGGTGGCAAGTTCTAGTACCACTCCTTCGATGCTGCCGGCCACGCTTCCTCTGACGCCGTCCTCTACAGAGGTCCTGGAGGAAAGCGTTACAGGACGTGGTCGACAGCTTTTATCGTCACTTGAAAAGGAGGATAGAAGCTGCTGTGAAGAGAGGGACCTCTTTCGTCTTGGCCCGGCAATGCGCCCAAGGTCAAATTGATATCCTTAAGGCCCTTCCTGGTGGGGCAGGGGTGGTTGCACTAGAGGCAAAGTTGTTGGAGACTGATCAGCTGGTGGCCCAGCTTCAGGTACGGCAGCAGGTTGATCTGTCTGCCGCTATAGATCAGGAGTATGGCTCCCTCACAACTGCTATAGAGAAGGCGAGGGCTGCTCAGGATAAAACCAGGCCGGCTATACTGAAGGATCTCCGCACTCTGTCTCATCGATATGATCAATTGAGCCATGATAGTGAGGATGTTACGGCTCGAAAAGCGACTGCCTCCCGCGGGATTACTGACACGCAGGAACAGATTCTTGAGCTTCAGAGGAAGTAAGCTTTCTTTGAGTCTGAGCTTGAGGCTGCCCGGGTCGACAGAGGGCTAATCATCCAGGAGGCTGACAAAGTCAATAAAGCTTCGGCTGACTTGGAAGTGGCTCTGAAGAGGTTGGACGACGAATGGCGGGCACTCATGGACCTGGATAATGGGGCGCGGTTGTCCTAGGAGACTGAGCACAGGGCTAGACAGAGGCTTGAGCGGGGTACTGCCTTGGTAAGAAACCGCCTCTTGGAGTTGTGTAATGCTGAAATATAGTCGGCCTTTTCTTCTTTTGTTTCTGTTTTCCTTTTCTTTTCTTTTTGAGAGGGACATGGTCCCCACCATATGTAATGCTTTTTCGTCTTTCAAATAAAGAGTACTTTCCATTCTACCCTTCAATTGTATTACTTGTTGTGCCTGTGGTATTGTGGTGATGTGTACCCTGCATGGGGGACTTGTTTGTGGACCTGTTACCCATGGCATACCTTGGTTTTAGGTACGGATAACAAGTTTAATCGGGGATACCTAGAACAGTTCCACGGTAAGGTGGTCGTGGGTGTTCGGGGTATCGGGAGATAGAATGCCATGGAGCAGCTGGGCTCCCGGGGTATGATGAGGAATGATAGGCCTGTACTAAGAGACTTATCAAAGGACATTTGTGGGCCTATTATCCTTGGCGTACCCCAACTTAGGATACGGATAATAGGATGAAGGGGAACCAACATACTTACTCAGAGGTAATGAGGACATGGCAAGTATGAGGGTTTTACCATGGAGTCTTCCTACTCAGAGGTAATAAGGACATGGCAGGAGCGGACTCAACGGAGGATATTTGTGGTCAACAGAGGACATTTGTGGGCCTATTACCCTTGGCGTACACTGGTTCAGGGTACGGATAATAAGACGAGAGGGAACCAACATACTTACTCAGAGATAATGAGGACATGGTAAGTATGGAGGTTTTACCGTGGAGTCTTCCTACTCAGAGGTAATGAGGACATGGCAGGAGTGGACTCAGCGGAGAATATTTATGGACCTATTATCCTTGGCGTACTCCAGTTGTGGGTACAGATAATAAGTCGAAAGGGAATCATCATACTTACTCAGTGGTAATGAGGACATGGCAAGCATGAAGGTTTCTTCGACGGAGCCTTTCCACTCAGAGGTAATGAGGACATGGCAGGAGTGGGCTCAATGAAGAAGGGTACATAGAACGACTCAGAGGTAATGAGGACATGGAAGTTCTATGTAAAGGGATAATTTGTCTTTGGCAGAAGTGAAAACGACTCAGAGCTAATGAGGACATGGCCGTTTTGGGAATTTATGGATCTGTTACCCTTTTGTGCACTGGGAGTGCGGGTAGTGGATCATGAGGAAGGATCTCTTTCAGGAATAAATTTCAGAGGTATGGTCATACATGACTTACTATCTAAAAGAGTGACCGGAATGTGAGTTCAGAGGCACCTGCGGGTACATAACTCGATAATCTAGAATTTAGAAATGTGAGTTCAGCGACACCAGCGGGTACATGACTCGATAATCTGGAATATTGTGGATGTGAGTTCAGCGGCACCAGCGGGTACATGACTCGATAACCTGGAATGTTGTGGATGTGAGTTCAGTGGCACCAGCGGGTACATGACTCAATAATCTGGAATGTGTCGTTTAGACATAATATTTCTTCAGGAACTTGCCGTTGACGGGCAACATGAGCAAGTCTCTATTTTTTTTACGAGGCGGTAAGCACCGTTGGAGAATACAGCCTCGATGATAAATGGACCTTCCCCAGCAGAGTTGCCATCGTGTTTGCCATGAAATATAAAAGAACAGAACAATTATCGGAGGACTGGACTTTTACTTCACAATACAAACTCGCTTGTACAAAGAAAGCTTAGGAACAAAAACTTAGGTACAGCAATCTAAGTACAATTGTTTATTTTAGATTCTGGGGGGTGATGGTAGATGCTCGGGAAAGCGACGGCAGATCTGCCTTACTCCTTTGACGATCGGGTGCAGCCTTGGCTCTGTAGAAGAACTGCTTGGCGTTGGTGAAGAAATGCTCTCCTTTCATGCTCTGTGTATTCTCTCTCTGGATCTCTGGCTCTTTATGTCTCTCTCTTTTTTTATCTGAGAATCTCCTCTCTCTGTATGTCTCTCTCTGTATGTCTTCGCAAGGGAATGACACCTTACTATTTATAAGAGTGGGGGGCATCATTAGGGTTTGCAATGATTGCCCATTCTTAAAAGTCGGCGTCTAAGGATCACTGGATCTGGGCCGTTCATCTTGAATATACGAGATTTGAGCAATAAATGTGATTGCATCAAATCTTTTATGGGTAATTAAATCCTCCTGATTTGTCATGCCAACCTCGGATTTTTTGACACGTGTCATTAATTTGCTTGTTTACAAATGATCTGATTTGATCCCAATATTTCATTGGGATTTGTTGAAGAATTTCGATCAATTTGATGCCACGTGCCCTGCTATCATGCCACGTGTCTTAATCCGCGAGCCATTGCAGAAATCTGAGCCGCAGGAAGGTTGCTCCTCATTGAGCCGCATAAGGCTGGCCACGTGTCAAGGCTGCTTGAGAGTGGCCCCCTGAACATTTGGACTGCATGGTAATGATCTGAGCCGCATGAGTGTAGGTGACCGCATGATGGGTGCCTTCTTCGTGAACCGCATGAAGATAGTCTTCGCGAGCCGCATAGGGATAGTCTTTGTGAGCCGCATAGGGATAGTCTTCGTGAGCCGCATGGGGCAGCTTCGGCCTGAGCCGCATGGGGTGGTCTCTACTTGAGCCGCATGCGACTGTCCATGTGTCAAGGCCGTATGACAGTTTCTGGATCTCGGGGGATCGTGTCAAAGATTTCCTTCATTTCCCTAGGAGTCTGCCATTATGACGGAGTCATAATTGTATTTTTTGTGTCAGGGCTGTCATGTGTCAGAGCTGTCAGCCATCAAAGCATTTAATGCAGTAAAGGACAAAACGGAAGAGCTGTTTGCAGGCCACGTGGCTCCTCTCTGAGCCGCATAGAACTTGTTTGAGCCGCATAGACGCTTGAGCCGCATGGATCCTTGAGCCGCCTGAACTCTCTGAGCCGCATGGGGCTCCTTGGCCGCATGGATCTTTCTTTATTCTTTTCCATGCTTCTACACTTGTATCTGTCTATTGTACACTCACGTATGATGGAGTTACCCTTGCATTGTCCTAACCCATTTATATAACCATCTCATGCTCTAAATCACAGGTTACTTATAGTTCTTACTATCATTTATATAGATATTTTCAGTTATCAAAATCTCTCTCATTTTCATATATATATTTCTTTACAGTCCATGTATCTTACTCTTTTGCTTGCTTTATATTTTCCCAACATGATATGAACTGTGTGAGATGTATTGTGCTCGCTCATGTCTTGACTGGACCTGTTGAAAATATTACAGATGATTACCCTGAGGACATTTTTCCTACTTGCCTTGGAGCAGGAGATGGCTTAGCTACCTTTGGCCCCGACACTCAGGAGTGATCGGGAGACTAGCTAGTAGACTCGGTTTAGTTTTCATGTTTTAGAACTTGAATTATAATAACTTGAGATTTGAGTTTATTTGAGATATTATTATTTAGTAATTTATATTTGTTGTTGTTTGGTCTTTAGTTATAAACTTCTGTGTTATCTTATCGTTCTTAGACTGTGATTGAGATTTCATTATATCTATACTTGTCCTACGTTCGGAGTTGAGATTTGACAAGTACATTATTTAATTGCGTGAGTTGTTGATTAGATAGTAACCTAGGACAGCGTTCTACCGCCGACACTGCGGCGTAGGCTGGACGTACCCACGTTCTCGTGCCCTTCCTCAGGGTGCGGGTCATGACAGATATTTAATAACCTGTACCCACACTATTTTTCCTCTAACATGTGGCATTCTTCCATTGTCTAAATCATGGCATCATGTTTACCCATACTCCTACTGAAAACTTACTCCTGGTTATGTCAAGCTAACAAATTGAGTTCAATCATATTTGATCCTTGGCAATTCATGCATGCAAAAATCAACACTTTAAAGCTTTCCATACGAATAATAGTGTGCCCAAATAATATATGTATGCATATCTAATTGATATGTACATCAAAGTTCGACAATTTATCATAGATTTGTTACTTTGGCCTAACCAAATCTTTCAAGATTGTTAGATTTAATAGACTATATATAGATAGCTATTAAGGATGATGACAAATCTTTGAAAAGTAACCAAATATATGTATAGATAAATATTATGGATGAGTCTAAACAATAAAATGTTGTGCATGAGGTTGTCTATATTCACCAAACAGTTTATTCCATAATAGAAGAGGTTCTCTACATTGAACTACATAAATACATACGACATCATATGGGCGTTGCTACATTGACATCACATTAATATTAGCATGTCATAATGCATTGTGCAAAATCTTGTTAACAAATTTAGCATGTAGAAAGATATATTTCTTCTTTATGACTTGTCTATAAATTTATAGAAAACTTATCGTATGCAAAAAAAATATAACGACAAAATCATATTAACGACAATAATTTGTAGGAAAGGTTGCTAGCTAGGGTCCGTTTGGATATGCTTTCTGAAATTTCTTTCCGAAAATATTTTTTTGAAAGTAAGTTATAAAGTTGTTTTCTGAGTGTGAAAATTTTGGATTTGCGTTTGGTTACTTTCATCTGAAAAATAATTTTATAAAATAAAAGTTACAAATTCTGTTTGGTAAAATATTTTGTGAAAATAATTGTTGTTAAAATTTTATAAAATATTTATATTAAAATTAATTTGTTTGTGTCCAATTTGTGTCCCCACATCTTTTTCGTGTCCAATAAAATATCTGTATCCTGTCCACTCAATTTATGACCGACACAAACGCTACTCTCCAGACAACTGGCCAACACCGACCTCACCCCGACCCCAAATTCTCTCCGGCCATTTTCGGCCACCGTCGTCGAGCCAACACCACCATCACTATCATCACCATCATCACCTAAACCACCACCGCCATGTCCTCCTCTGCGGCGACCACCGCAGCCTCGGTAGCAGCCATGTCCTCCTCTGAGACAAATTTTGTAGTGTCCCAAAATCCTAACCCTAATTTCTTCTATGGGCATCAGTAGCAGCCATGTCCTCCTTCGTGGCGACCACCGCACCCTCAGTCTTGTCCGCCGATGCCGCCGCCGAGGAGCGTGAGGACCTCGTCCTCCTCCGTCGCCATCGTCGAGGAGTAGGCGAGGAGCTCGTCCTCCTCCTGGCGTAACCGTCGCCACCCTCTGCATCCTCGTCGACTTCAATGATCTTGGCAGAGACTGTCACCACCCTCTACATCCTCATCATCCCCGACCGCGTCGCCACCACCGTAGGTACACGCGTGAAGGCCGACGGTATGGGGCCTCAGGCTGGGAACTCGAGTCGACGAAGAGGAGGTCGGACGACAGATGTGGAGAGGAGCGGTGCCTTGGCGCCTGGAGGATGAGAGAAGCTCCGGCTCCCTACCACTGTTCTCGGCTTGACGGGAGGCTGGGGTCACGCAAGAGGAGGTTTCCATTTTATTTTGAAGGAGAGAAAATAGGGAGAGAGAGAGAGAAGAGAGAGAGAGAGAGAGAGAGATCTGAGTTGGGATGGGACTGCGGAGATTGGGGGTGGGGGGCTCGTATATTTGGGGAAGTAGTTTTGAGAAAACAAGTTTTTGGTGATATCTGAAAAGAGGTTTAAAAATTTGAATTTGGAAAAACTTTTTGGAAAGAAAAAAAAGGATATTGACAGCCAAACACTATTTCTTCCATTTCTAACGTTAGAACTCAAAATGTTGTGTTTAAAAACACAACCAAACGCACCCTAATCTCTATTAATTTATAGATGAAATTTATTAACTTGAGAAATAAAATCATCATAATGCAGTTTAACTCTCTAAATATTGGATTCAGATTCACGTCTAGTTCATCTAAGACTCAACTGGCCAAAATTATTTGCAAGCAAACATATTCATCAAGTAATCAAACAATCATAAGCAAACATTACGACCTATGGCTTGAAAAGCCACCCAGCCGGTCCGGGTACCGGCGTACTCCCATTGGAGCTAACAACGCTTGGTACATGAATATATATAGAAGGACAAAGAAGTAGCTAATAAAATTCAATTATAAGAATGCAATAGAAATTCAATGATTCTATGCATAAATTTATATGGCTGGTTATTTGGTTTTGCGTCATACACATTATTATCTACCACAAAGAAACATGATCTATATCCAAGTCAACAAAATATCATAAGATTAGGGTTAATATTATTTGAAATCGCAAAATAATTCAAATTAAAATATATAATTTTTTTTGATAATTGATATTAAAACATAAATTGAAATTAATATCATTATTCTTTTCATGGATAAAATTAAAATTCTCTGGATAAACATGAAAAACTAATTCCTTGGACTCCAATTAGATATGGTGTAAGTATGGTATCTAAAGAACATTAAGAAAGTTTGATCACTTTTGTATTAGTTTTCATAGGTGAAAACAGTTTTTGTTTATATGGTTTCAAACGATTTTCATGTACGATTTATTATCAGGTTTAACCATGCAATACGGATATAACCCATTAAACAACCTACCTTTCTTCTTGTCGTCGTTAACTAGCGGCCTGGAGTTCCTTGTTTCTTAGGGAATCGTGCTGATAGGTGTTGTGAAAATGAGATAGAGAAATATTGGTAGCCGAATGAATCTGTAAGTAGTTCTTCACATTGATAATATATAAAAGGGAATGAGATATGGTTGTTTTGGGTATGGATAAGAGCATCCATATTTGGATTTATCCAAATCACAACATCCTTAAAAATTTCTTTCCCTCCACACAAAGTTTCCAAACACAGTGTTAAGTTTTTAACATATATAAGAGGGAATGAGATAGAGTTGTTATGGGTATGGAAAAATGTATCCATATTTGAAATCACAACACCCCTTAAAATTTTTTTCCCTCCACACAAAAGTTCCCAAACACAGTGTTAGATTTTTTTAAAAGAGGAAAATAATTTTGAAAAGAGAGATGGTAGAAATTAGAATGATTGAAATTTTTTGTGAGTCCATTTTTGTTCACCCACCAAAATTAAGTGGAATATTCACCCCCACTAAATCATTGACACGTGGCATTTCTATCACACACAAACCACTTTGTAAATGATATTTTTATCCCACACGGCCTCTAATAATGGTTGTCCTAAACTAGACTAGTCCTAATCCTGGCTAGTCCAGATTAAGAAACAAAGTGCCCCTATAAAAACTCATATATATATATATATATATATATATATATATATATACTAGCATATGTGCACGTGCCTTGCACGTATTTTAATATTTCTTAATTAGTTTAGGAAGACTCTTTAGGAAGACCAAAGAATAGTCTTCCTAATTACTAAGTTGTCCTTATTAAAATTAATAAACTATTTTTAATTAGTATAAGTATGTAAGGGTATTTTCGAAATTTAAAAGTTTCACCATCTAAGTTTTCCTATTATACAGTAGAATAGATTAATGAACTATTTTTAATTAGTATAAGTATGTAAGGGTATTTTCGGAATTTAAAAGTTTCAGCATCTAAGTTTTCCTATTATATAGTATAATAGATAAGTATGTAAGGATATTTTCGAAATTTAAAATTTTCACCATCCAAGTTTTCTACGTATTTCAATTAGAATATCATAAGGTCAGCTATCGTCTTTCCGTCTTTTCCGGGTGACTATTTACGTGTGTGTGCTTCCTTTTTACAATGCCAAGGGATTCGAAGTACGTTTTTTTTTTAAATTTTCTATTGAGAATAATAACCTTTAAGAAATGGTAAAGACAAATTTTTTTATTACCATTGGAACATGAAAAGTTGTATAGAAGGATGAGACTTCATAGCATACAAATTTTATTACTTTGACTCTTAAACATAAATGACACGTGAGTTGACATGATAGTATCATGTTTATAAAATACTCAAGGATATTTTAGGAATTCAAAATTTCACCACCAAATTTTAGTATTATATAGTAGAATAGATATATATATATATATATATATATATATATATATATATATATATATATATGCTCACCTCCCAACTCACAACCCCTCTCTCGAACAAGGCCGAAATGTCGATGGAGATCCCATCCGCTCTGATCCGCAAAATCCAAGTGGGACTACGGAAAAAGGCCGGAGTCCCATCCTACGACTCCACTGACCAATCCCTCCCTCCCCTCCCTTCCTTCCACGATGCGCTGTCGAAGGCCGCAGCCGAAGACCCCTCCGTCCCTTCCTATCTCCGCTGCAACAGATGCAACAGAAGGCTCCTCGGCGGCATCAGATCTACGCTCTGCATCTTCTGCGGGCAGGAGCACAGGAGGGAGGGATTCTCCCACTCCGTCTCCTTCACTTCCACCACGGCCTACCGGAATCTGCTACAATCCCTCGGCCTCAACGGATCTGTAAGCACTCTTTCCAACCCCAACCCCAACCCCAACTCAATTGATTGTTCTTACATGCTTTGCTGACAACTGCCATAAGGAATTATTATGCGAGCATAGAGATGAATGTGATTTCCTATAGCAGATTCGTATTATCTATCTATCTTCTTCCTCTAGATCACTAAAACTGTTATTCCCGAAACAGATCTTTTGATGGAAAATGGAAATCTCGAACTCTTATTTCAAGAGAGACGAAAAATTCGTTCTCCTAAGAGAGAGATGACTCGTTCTTAACCGAAGTTGATGCAACGATTTGAATAATCGCTCTCAACCGGAGTTGATGCAACGACTTTGCGGGGGTGGTGAAGATCACCGTTGCTCAAAGCAATATTCGTCCGATTGCGATCTGCTCCCAGGAACCAGCAAGTTCGAAAAAACTTCTGAAACACTCACTGTCACCTCCTTTATGAACTCGAAGAACTCCTTAGGACTTCAATGGCGGCGGCATCACTTCTCTCTTCGTCTCTTTATTTTTGGCGTAAATTTTTAATGAAGGCACGAAGAGAGTATTTATAGAGAAGGGTCGAAAACTTAATCCTATTTCTGGCCGTAACTGATTGCGAAAAGATAAGAACGAATAATGGAAAGATTTGAATGAATTAAATTCAAATTCCACAAAGATCGAATCTGATCAATTAACTCAATCTTTTCATAACCGTTCAAATCTTCCAATCAGCCACATCATACGTCACCTGTGCCCCATAGCCACTCAGCCCGTCAACCTGCACGCGTAGCTGCAAAGCCCGCAGCAGCCCGCGGCACCTGCGCGCTTAGTGCCCAGCACCTGCGCGCCGCAGCCCCGCAGCATGCGCGCTCAGTGTCCAGCACCTGTGCGCCGCGCCTCGCAACACCTGCGCGCCCAACGCACAACACCTGCGCGCCCAGCGCCGCAGCACCTGCGCGCCGCAGCCCAGCAGCACTTGCGCGCAGCACCGTAGCACCTACGCGCCGCAGCCCCGCAGCACCTGCGCCCCATCACCGCAGCACCTGCGCGCCCAGCACCTGCGCTGCGACTTGCGCAGAGACGAGCGCACGAGCGCATCAACTGCGCACAATACGCCTTGCGCCGATGCTGACGTGCTAAGTGCAAAGTGTGCTGCGCCAACAAAACGCCACTTTACGCCCTTGAGTCCGAGTCCGAGTCCGAGTCGCTAAGCCCCTTCGGGACTTAGCTCCACAAGGAAATTATCCTATGAGCATGACAAAAAGCATTAATACTTCTTTGTTGGTTTAGCCTTCTTTCCACTAGAAAATTATCCCATATGACACCGATGTGCCTCTCCATACTTTATGTGATCTTTCAACACAAGCAAAGCTTTATATAGAGATACCATCCATTTTGTTTTTTCAATGTGAGACTCTCTTTCTAGTTTCTAAAGAAAAACACCAACAAGCAAAACACCAACAATCCTCCACATATCTCTATATGGGTTGAGCGTTTTCCACAGTGACTGTCCATCATGCATTATGATAGATGTCGCTACGACTTGAATCTTCCCGCATGGGTTAAATGACAGCATGATACAAGAATGGACTAAGCCTTGAATTCTGCACCATAACTGCAATTCTTTCCACTCATATAATGACATCAACTACGCTTCTGACTGCACATTAAAGGCCTTGTGCCAGTCTGGTTTTGGTGTTTGTATCTTGGGTGTCTACAAGATTTCGCTCAAGAGACAGCCTATATCTCTTTTCATGCACTCTAGGTGAGTTCTTTTAAAGAGTCCTTGGCATAAAGTATTTTGCTTCCTTGCGGTGCTACACTGCTATGACATGGCCCGAAGCCGAGACCCTGTCTCATGTTGTAATGCCCCGTTCCGCACGATGCATTATGCTGAGTCATTGACTCGATTAAGTATCGATACGAATCGATACAAGAGTTACATTGTCCCGAGAAACGCATCGAGTCAGATCGATGCAAAGAGTTACGTTGACCCGAGGAACGCATCAAGTAAGATCGATGCAAGTGTTAAGTTGGCCCGAGAGAAAGCATTGAGTCGGCTCGAAGATTCTAAGAAATCGAATCGACGCAAGGCATTAGTCCGATTCGGATAAGTATTGATTTTAGTTGGTTTTGTGTGTAGGCTATACGTTTACGCTGAAATATAAGAGGTCGACATTTTGCCTTATTTGAAATGGTGTCCGCAAAACCAAATCGTCGCTTTGCTACGGACTAAAGTATAGGCACGGTAGGCCAAATTGTTGGATAATTCAACGTAGCGCAAAGTGTTCGAATGACCAAGTCAAAAGAGTTGGCCGTGCAACAAAGATATGAAATCGAGCCGCATCGACTCGACAAAACGATAAGGCGTATCGGCTTAAGATGGGGGGACTTTGACTTCTCTTTCCTACTCCTTCATGCCTAAGTAAATATATCGTTGTATGCTAAGTTAACCTATCGAGACCACGTGCGTGGCTCGATGGAGAGATGAACATAGTGCGTGTTGAACACTAGATAGAACAATTGAAATGAAACGTACATCAAATATACGAGTCGCTATGGAATATTGAATATCGCAAAGGCGAGCGCCTCGGTGCGCAAGCCATAAGAACATGGGATAACTGTATCGACAAGTGCCTCAATGCGCGAGTCATTCCGTGTCCCCGTGCACGAGTTAGTATGCTAGAACATGGAAAGACTATATTGGCGCGAGTGCCTCAGTGTTCGAGCTATAAAACATTGAATACCCTATCGAGACGTGCCTCAGTTGCACGAGTCAGAGGGAAGGAATATACATTGAACACTAAGGTATAGAACATGGAATTACGGTATCGAGGCGTGCATCGCATACATGACTCGAAGAATAGAGAACAATTGTGTCAAGGCGTGCGTACGTGCACGAGAATCATAAAAAATGGCTTCGTTAGTTCGTTGCGAAGAGAGCAGTTGTGGCATGAATGTGACAGAATTGTCGGATGTGACATGGTGTCTCAAAAATGTTTGGGATCTTCGGGTCGTTCGTTTGACGAACATTGAGTTGGGGCATGGTGCCATTGAACATTGAAACGAAGAATGAAGAATACATTGAAAGAATAAAGAAATGCGAGACAACGTAAAGTATGAGTTTCGGACTCAAGACTATGTTTGGTTGTATGAGTTTGATGCGCGCGTTGCATGGTCGAATGGACTTGAGATATTGCCTGTGCACGGGTGTGGTAATTTCCCTCGAACGGGTTGTGCCGGGGCGTCGGGACCGTTCGGCCTAGGAGGGATGAATAATCATTGTTGGTGCACATCTTTTGGGTATGACTTACGATCTGCTACTGATGTGATAAGCCACAATTGATGGTAAGTTCGACGTCCTTCGGATACTGGGCCAGCAAACCCGTACGGGGAGGACGCCGGGTTATCCAGTTTGAGAAAAGAAAAGAAAAGAAAAGAAAAGATAAACAAATTAGTCCATTCTGGCGCGAATACGCCAACGACCTTCATATAGTTAAGAAACGGTGGGCCGAAAGTGCAGGAACAATAGATCCTGCACATAGCACTTATAACATGACAGGAAAGGAATGAGGCGTATTCACCTTGCGTCGGTGTAAGAGCGAATGCGTCGAGTTGGTAAGGAGTCACGAAACAACACGAGATTGCTATTGGTTGTCTGTTTGCTTATGCGAATCGAAATAACATTCTTGCCATGATAACATGCTTTTCTACTTTTGAATATGTCATGAAACAGATCCTAAGGAGAACATAGAAAGATTACTAAATTGTATGCTTGCATGAATCAATACATAACTAAATGTCGGTTTGTTAAGTGGGTCTTTGATTAGTACACCGAGGACAAAAGTACTAATCCCCCACTAGTTTGCTTGTAGGTTCAGGGAATGGTCTGCTTGCGGTGGTGCTTCGCTTGAACGCGCTGAGGCATGGAATGCCGTAGCGTTTGAAGCGTGCGATCGCCTTGACGCTTGGACTTGCAACAGGATGATGCGGCCGAGATATAGAAGACGTAATATGGAACGGTGAAATCCTTTGTGGGCAAGAGAGAACTTGAGTGTTGTAGCCAATCTGCAAAATCAGTTGGGTCTATTGAAAGCCTTTGTAATCTCAGTTCATTTTCAATAAAGAGAATTGTTTCGTATACTCCGTTTTCTTCTGTTAATATCAAATCGAAGATAACCATTTGAGAACTTGTCATCTTGCCTTGTACGAGTGCAACTTCAGACTCGTACGGCATCACGCCCCAGCAAGGACGATGTTTCGGATAAAATCGATTCGAGGACGAGCAATTTTTCGGGTCGGGGCGTGACACATGTGGTGCCATACCACCTGTAGCATGAGGCCCAGCCTCTTTGTAGTGCTAAACTACCCAGCATGAAGCCTTTCGCTTCCTTGCGATGTTACACCGCCGTGACATGGCTTATAAAGTCGAGGCCCTGCCTCATGTGGTGTCACCCACTGTAACATGAGGCCCAGCCTCTTTGTAGTGCTGTCTACCACTCTTCATTATACAGCATTAAGCCCTCTTGCCTATATGCGGTGCTACGCCGCTGTGACTTGGCCCGAAGCCGAGGCTTTATCCTCACTAGGTATCTCATGTGGTGTCACCCCACTGTAGCATGGAGTACTACGCTCCTTTGTAGTGCTGTGCTACCCGTGCTTCCTGTAAACCACGCCAGACATCCCAGATGTCTGAGAACTCATTAAGGCTTCCAAGCCATCCTCCCACAGGACTTTGTTCTTTGTAAAGAACAAACAGTAGACAACAGTGGTTCTGGGTTTATAACCCCGCAACATCCCAAAGGATTTGCCCACTGTTCCTGATATTCTTCCAGTCAATGGTCCTTCCTTGAACTTAAAGTTAGATGCCTAGTAGATTTCTCTTTGAACTAATAGCATAAAACTTTATAGTAGAATTGCAAAGACATAATATCAGAGTGTCTTCAAGCCCACCTTACTTGCTGTCTTCAACCAGCTGGCGCTTGAGATCTTTGGTGAATGGATCTGCCAGATTCTTCTGACTCCGAACATCCACTACGACAATGACTCCTTTTTTAATTATATCATTTACCGCCCTGTACTTTAGACGCACAGTACTCTTCTTGCCATTAAAGAGGTCATTCGATGCCACCGCTGCAGTCGTCTGGTTGTCGCAGTATATCGGTACCGGCGGTATCTGCGCACCAACCATTGGAAGATCATACATGAGCTCCCGAAGCCATTCTGCTTCATTTGCTGCAGCCGCCAGTGCATAGAACTCAGATTCCATAGAAGAGTGAGACCATAGTCTGCTTCTTTGACTTCCACGATATAGCAGCACCACCATGGAGGAAACATATCCTCCTGTGGACCTCTCACTCTCTACTTCTGAGCACCAGCTTGCATCACTGAAGCCCTCCACTACTTTTAGATCTCCGCAGTAGTGCAGTTCATACTTCTGAGTCCTTCTGAGGTATCTCATAACCCCCTTCACAGCTTTCCAGTGCTCCACACCTGGATTGCTCGTGAACCGACTCAACATCCCCACGGCAAAAGCTATGTCAGGCCTTGTGGCAGTAGTCGTATACATCAAACTCCTGATGACACTTGAATACTCCAGTTGTCTGACGCTTTCCCTTGGATTTGGCTTCAGCTTCTTGTCACACCTATAATGCGTATCGATCCCCGGAAGATCCTGATATCCATAGCGTGCGAGCATCTTCTCAATATAATGAGACTGTGACAATGCCACTCCAGTTTCCGTTCGGATGATCTTTATCCTCAGGATAACATCAGCTTTCCCTAAGTCCTTCATGCTGAACTTATGAGAGGAACTTCTTTGTCTCAGTGACATTTGCTAGATCTGTACCCAAGATCAACATGTCATCCACGTACAGATAAACGACAACTCCTCTCCCATCAGCGAACTTTGTGTACACACACTTGTCCGTCTTGCTGACCCTGTAGCCGTTTGATCTTATGACTTTATCAAACTTCTCATGCCACATCTTGGGAGCTTGCTTCAGACCATACAGAGATTTCACCAACTTACAGACTTTGTCTTCGAGGCCCTTGACGATGAATCCTTCTGGCTGTTGCATGTAAATCTCTTCGGTCAATTCACCATTCAGGAAAGCGGTCTTAACATCCATCTGATGGATTACCAGCTTGTGAATTGCGCTTAGAGCAATCAACATCTTGATGGTCGTCATCCGAGCTACTAGAGCATATGTGTCGAAATAATCGATCCACTACTTCTGAGAAAACCCCTTGGCAACTAACCTTGCCTTGAACTTGTCAACAGTTCCATCGGCCTTCAACTTCTTCTTGAAGATCTACTTATATCTGATTGGTTTTGCTCCTTCAGGTAGATCGACCAACATCCACGTGTGTTGGAGGTTATCGAGTCGTACTCATCATTAATAGCCTCCTTCCAGAAGATAGCATCTCTGGTCTTCATCGCCTCATCATAGGTAAGCGGATCTGCTTCCACATGATAGATGACGAAATCCTTTCCGAAGTCCTTCTGTCTCCTTACTCGCTTAGATACAGGTTCTGCGAGTTCTGGTTCAATAGTTGTTCTTTGTTAATATCGACGAGAGCGTTGCCGTTGTCAGGCATATGGAAATATTCGCTCAAGTCTGTCGAATTAAATTCAAATTCCTTGCCGCTGCCACAGGAATAAATACTGTCGTATGCTTCTTGCAGGTTGCAATAGAACATACGGACAATATTTTCATAAATTTGACTCGAAGTCTCTAAAAAGTCTCGGAGCCCTAAGTTTTCAAAGGTTTCAGTATATTCCGAGAGAACAGTAAAAGTGATAGATTTTTCCGAGCAATTTCTCGGTATTGGAATTGATCGAACCAAACGATTGATCTCTCAGACGATACAAATAAGTTAGGGTCATAGTCCTCTTCGTCGTCGGGACGAGCGGAACTGAACACATTAACTGGTTCGTACTTCGATGTGGAGGATGAAGCAGTATATCTTTTCTTCCTCTTGAAAAGATTAGGAGCCATGAAATTAGAATAGTAGGAAAAGAGAGAGATATACCTCAATGGAGATGAAAATTTGGTAGAGAACGCCTTCCTAGAGCCGATAGATCCAAGAAGGAGTTTTGAGGCTTGGGAAGGGGTTTACACAAAACTAGGGTTAGGGTTTTGTGTTTAAACGACGACTGTTTGGAGGTTGAAGGAGAGGGATGGGAAGGGGGCTTTTGTTCGCTGTTGTAAAATAAAAAGCCCGACACCGTGTTCTGTCGGAACTCGTTCAGAACTCGGTCCGAGTTCTGTCCGAGTTCGCCTACTTGGATTTAGATCATTTTATGTCTATATATGATAAAAATAACTCAATAACTTTAATTATTTGATTTAATTAATATTTATCACTTTGGGTTAGCTGTAGGGACCGGATTCCAGCTAGCGGTAGTCCGAAGACTAGTACACCGTGTCGCTTCATGCTATTTACGCCTGTATGACAGAAAGACCCTTTCGGCTTGTACCCAAAATAATTTCAATTAATAAATCACTTAGTATCAATTTTTAAGTATTTATTAATCAAACGCATTATGACTCTGAAAATTCAAGTATGCCTAACTCGCGATGCAGATAATTGAAACGATCTTCGACTAGTTATTTTGTGAAAATGTCTGCTAGTTGATGATCTGTGTCAACAAATTCTAAGCAGATATTCCCGTGTTGTTGGTGATCACGCAAAAAGTGAAGACGTATTTCTATGTGCTTTGTGCGTGACTATGTTGTCACAGGCGACGCCTAGGCGCGCAGGTTGGAGAGAACTCGCCTCGACCTGGGAAAAATTCCCACGGGTGAGGCGATGCTTGCCTAGGCACGCCTAGGTACCCGCCTAGGGTCGCCCAGGGGAAAAAATGACACGCTTAGGGTCGCCTAGGGCCGCCCAATTATACTTACTATCTTGACTTGATGTTGAACATTAATTATTTCATCTTTTTGGCTTCTTATATTCCTTTTATGCTTATTGGTTAATGTTTATTGCTCATTAGTTATACTACATATTTGTTGTATACATAAATGCATAATTTTTTGATTCAAGAACAGCGGATCCTGGACGGACGCTTAGGCGACGCCTAGGCACGCCTGGGCGAGGCGGGTGGCCTGTCGCCTCGCCTCGCCTAGCGCCCAGTACAACATAGGTGCGTGAGTGACATACTGGGTTCTTAGTCAAGTTGATAGTGCTAGTGTTGTCACAATAAATAGGATTTTTTGTCCTGCAAATTATAGTCTTCTAGGGTTTGCTTCATCCACAAAATCTGAGCAGAACGTCCTGCGACGATATACTCAGCCTCAGTTGTTGATAGCGCTACATAGTTTTGCTTCTTGCTAAACCAAGAGACTAAAGCTTTTTCTAGGAAATGACACGTACCTTTGGTACTTTTACGGTCTATTTTGCATCCAGCAAAATCAGCATCTGAATAACCGATTAGGTCAAAAGATGTGGTGTTGGGATACCATAAGCCGACTGTAGAAGTTCCTTTAAGGTATCAGAAGATACGCTTAACGGTGTGTCACACCCTAGAACCAGAATACCGGAGAGTAGGAGAATGACTCAGCCAGCTACGTATTACGGGTAGATAAATACCGTATAATACGATCAATGCTGTCTAAAAGACGAGGAGGTGCATACTACATGAAAGTCTCACTAGGGTTACTCAGCATCTATTGTCTCAACCATTCAATCAAGAAGCAGTAATGGAGAACATGTAAGATAAAGCAGTAAGGCATCCCAAACGCTCAGTCAAAATGTTCTTGAGGTCTGGCTTTACAAAAATAGCCAGATGATATAACAAGGTATACACAATCGTTATCAGATGCAGTCTGACTTAGTTACAATTATGTAAAAGTAAGTGCAAGACTATCCGACTAACATGTCGGTGCCAAGCGACAAAATGTAAAGTAAGTAGCAAAACGAGCAGGGAAGCAAGAAACCCACTCGTGTCCTCCTGCGATCATCCCTCTAGTATTGACCATCTTGGAGGTAGAAGTAAGCTGAGTCCTCGAAAACTGGCTCTAAATCTGGCCATGCAAAACCAGAGAGGTTAGACCTCTAATAGCAAATACCACAAGGAAGCACGACATGAGAAATAAAACCAGTGGGTAAGAGCTAAGAATATGATAAATAAGTCTCCGCTTGCTACTGGGATTCACACAACATCACGACACTTCAAACCAACTTCCCAACCAAACAAGGACAGAAGTTGACCCGTCATGTCCTGACATTCTGATCATATCAGTAGTTAACGAAGTAGGTACAGTACACAAACAAATCAATTTAAACGGCAATACAATTACTACGGCTTGCTAACTGTGAGTTCCAAGTTATCCTGGAAATATGCAATAAGGGATTCCTCAATTCTTACTATGTACAAGCAAGGCTAGTCTACCCAGTAATCAATTGCGCCAATTATGAATTAGACGAGTCCCAGCGGGACGCCCGTCAACAATATATAGATAGATATATACAGATACCACTCCCTGTCCGTGTGGCAGATTTGCAGTATCTGTGGGAACCAGCCGGCATGTCGGGACATTAATTGTCCTGAGATGGCTGCCATGTAAGAACTCGAGAATCCATTCTCTCCATGCAATCGTTATTTATTTAACTTAATAGTCCCTATGTTGATTGAAATCTCATGCCGTGGATCATGGTCATTCAGAATGAGTACTTTCGTACAGGGTACGATATGCACAACTCTACAACGATGCCCGTGCGGTTAGGTTGTAGGTCTTACATAGCGTAATGCAACAATCAAACCTAGCCACAGAATAATTATGCCTTGACTGTAAGGTACATATGCTGCTTTTATAGAAACAAGCTGAAGTCTGCACGTGTCCATATGCCAATGTTCGGGATTGGCTAGTCGATTGCAATGGTTCATGTTTAATATGAACGTGTCTCATTCAATTTCAATAATACGACTAGCCAGTCTCTTAGTTTCAACTAGGAACACATGATCAATCATTAGTCGAGGTAACAATCAATGTCAATTCGTGATAAGGCATGAAAGTCAACTAGCATTTGGTATGGTCGAGTCTATAACTCTCAGGGTTAAGTTTCAGTCATTATGGGTATCCATAAACCAATCGAGACACAGGGCACATTCCACACAACAATATGTATTAAAATATTAACATATCATGATTATATCAAGTTATGTCAAAAAGGCGTAAGGATATAAGGGGTGCCATGCGCCCAAGGAAGTAGAGTTACGCGTAAAGGAATAACATTTAAACATTACGCGTGAACTTGTACGCGTAAAGGGAATAGCATTACGCGTGGATGAATACGCGTAAAGAAAATATCATTACGCGGGAACTTGTACGCGTAAAGGGAATACGCGTAAAAGGGTAGAGTCACGCGTGAAGGAAATAAAGCTTACGCGTAAACGGAATACGGTAAATAAAGGAATAAAGTTGCGCGTAAAAACTCGTCTTACGTCAAGCCAGAAGAATACGCGTAAAGAATAATGTTACGCGTGGAGGAAGTAACGTTACGCCTGAACTTGCACGCGTAAAGAGTTTAAAGTTTACGCAGGAATGAATACGCGTAAATTATAATGTTACGCGTGAAACATTGTACGCGTAAAGAAATAACATTACGCGTAAAAGAATACACGTAAAGGAAATAGGAAATCATGTTACGTGTGAATTAGGACGCGTAAAGAAGTAACATTACGCGTGAAGGAATACGCGTAAAGGAAATACGCCAAGCCAGAAGAATAGACTTGCGTAATTCCAGATGCACGTTGACACGAATGACCGTGGGCGTAGAGCTTGATAATACGCGGGCACGTATAAACGTGGGCGCAGAGCTTGATAATACGCGGACACGTAAAACGTGGGCGTAGAGAACCTCTCGAACTCCAATTCCATGAAACCTTCAATCGAAGCCAATAATGAGACTTCCATGGATCAAATTGGGGTATAACACAAATTTCAACAACCTGGAATGCTCAAAATTTGGAAATAAGAGAGTCTGAGAGATCAAAACCATTAAAATATGAAAATAGCAAATTTCTAGATCTACAAAAATAAAACTTTCAAAATGGAAAATGTCGAGTTCTAAACTATCTTAGAATCATGAGAGGAAGATAAATGAACCATAAAAATGGGTTCTCATGTGGAAGCAAGATGTACTTGCCCAAGCTCTTGGTAGGTGGAGAGAGTTATGAGGAAGAAGGAGAGTAAATGAGAATGAATGAAGAGAGAGGGTTGGGCTTTAAATGGAGATGGTGGTAGGTAGGGGGTTGGTTGGGTTCATGATGAACCATCCTAAACCAAAACAAACAAACCCAAGCCGACCCCAAGACAAAGCAAAAGCAGAAAGTAAAATACAGAAAAAATAATTAGCGTAAAATTAAAGGAATTAAATACAGAACAAATGCATGATAAATATTAAATAAATACATTCAAGCAGTATATGCATTAAAATACGTATTCTGGAAACGAGGAATGACATCTCTACCCTCCTTAGAAAAATTTCGTCCTCGGAATTTCAAATCCAAGCAGGATATAAACATCAGAGCTAAACTAATCCAAGTACAAGCAATTTTAGCGAGCAAGCAGTCATCTTACAATATCAATAGCAAGTAATATATCTATGTATATTTATCAATTCAACGATATCAAGCAATTTCTACTCATAGGGCGATAAGCATGAAAATCAAGATAATCAAGGTACACGGAAAGAAATATACCTTGTGAGTCAAACAGGTGCGGATACCGTGATCGGATATCATCCTCACGTTCCCACGTTGACTCCCCTAAGGAGTGATGACCCCAAACACAACGGCTAATTGTTCGGTTCTTGAGTATCTTCTCCCTTCGGTCCAAAATGGACACCGGCTGTTTCTCGTAAGACAGGTTGGTACCAACAACCAGCTCAGAATGATCGAGGATATGGCTTGGGTCCGATACATACCTACGCAACTGAGATACATGAAACACATCATGCACCTCTCGTAACGAAGGTGGAAGGGATAAACGATAAACAACATCGCCTACCCGAGGATAGCAAATGGGCCTATGTATCGCGGACTCAACTTCCCGCGAACGCCAAATCTAATGACCCCACGGCTAGGTGAGATCCGCAAGAACACGTGGTCCCCAACAGAAAATTCTAGTGGCCTACGATGTTGGTCTGCCCAATGACGATGCCGATCTTGCGCAACTCGAAGTCGCTCTCTAACACACTTAACCACTTCAACCGTCTGAACAATCATCTCTGGGCCTAACATCTTTCTCTCCCCGATATCATCCCATGTCAGTGCCGACCTACACTTCTTACCATATAGTGCTTCGAATGGCGCCATCTGGATGCTGGCTTAATAACTGTTGTTGTACGAGAATTCGACTAAGTGCAGGTGACTCTCCCAAGATCCTCCAAAATCTAGGGTGCAAGCTCGTAACATATCTTCTAAAGTCTGAATTGTTCTTTCTGATTACCCGTCCGTCTGGGGGTGGTAAGCCGTACTAAATCTTAACTTGGTACCCAGACTATGATGTAAACTCTTCCAAAAATGTGATGTAAAACGTGTATCTCTATCTGATACAATACTGACAGGCTATGTTACCCGGACTCTCCACTTTAAGGAGAAGTACCCGTGTCGACCCGATAGGACATGGGTATGGGTATGGAATCCGTATCCGATCCTCCATGGTGACAATCGGATCCTTCATGGTGAGTATCGAAAGACTGGTAGTGAAGTAGATAGTTTATTTTAATGTGGTAGTGATGTAGATAGTTTATTTAATGTGGTAATGATGTTGATAGTTTATTTTAATATGGTAGACTAGTAGTTAAGTAGTAGGGGAGCTGAAGGGACGGTCCCTTAGGGACTTATTCAACTAGTTCAGTAAAGTTTACTAGTAATTTATAATTACAAGTTGTCTTTTTATGAAACTTTAGTCATATCCCCGTACCCGTACCCAAAATTTAGACCCTTTTTAGCCGAGTCCGTGTGTCCTTCAATTATGAGCTTGAAGGGCCCGACTCTTGGATATGTACCCGTATCCGACACCCGTACCCGAGTCCAAGTAACATAGCTGACAGGGACCCCATGCTGCCTGACTATCTGCTGCATATACAACTCTGCCAACTTTTCTGTAGATTGTCCTACTCTAAAAGGAAGAAAATGTGCTACCTTCGTAAGTCGATCCACTATCACCCAAATAGCATCCTTACCACTTGGTGATCTCGGTAAACCGGTCACAAAGTCCATTGTAATATGTTCCCACTTTCATTCCGGGATATAAAGCGGCTGTAATAATCCAGCTGGCCTCTGTTGTTCTACCTTCACTTGCTGACATATCAAGCAACAAGAAACGAATCTAGCTATCTCCCTCTTCATCCCGTTCTACCAGAAGTGCTGCTTGATATCTTGGTACATTTTGGTCCCTCCGGGGTGTATAGAATACTGAGAACTGTGGGCTTCTGCCATAACCTCCTGTCTGATATCCCCATTTGGCACACATAGACGTGATCCAAACCTAAGTGTACCATCTTCGTGAATTCTCATCTCCTTCCTGATTCCTGACTCACATTCTGTCCTAAGCTTCTGAATCCTTGGGTCCCGTGCCTGAGCTGCCTTGATCCTGTCCACCAAGTCGGATTGAACTCGTAGACTTGCCAGAATTCCTATATCACTAGGAAGTATAACCTCGATGTCCATCTCTTGAAGATCTTCTAAAATATGTTTTTGTGATGTCAACATAAATGCGCCATCTCTCCTGCTAAGAGCGTCTGTTACCACATTAGTCTTGCCTGGATGATACTGAAGCTCTACGTCGTAATCCTTGATCAGCTCTAACCATCTTCTCTGTCTCATGTTCAGTTCCTTCTGAGTAAAGATGTACTTCAGACTCTTGTGGTCTGTGTACATGTCCACTCGATCACCGTACAAGTAATGCCTCCATAGCTTCAACAAGCAAATACTACTGCTGCCAACTCCAAGTCATGAGTCGGATAATTCTTCTCGTGGTCTCGAAGTTGCCTAGATGCATATGCTATCACCTTTCCATGTTGCATTAGGACACACCCAAGTCCCTTCCCTGACGCATCACAATATACAGTAAAACCTCTGGGTCCAACTGGTAATGTAAGAATAGGTGCCGTGATCAACTTCTGCTTCAAATTCTCAAATGATGCCTGGCACTCTGCCGACCAAATGAATGGCACATCCTTCCGTGTCAAGCGGATCATGGGTGCTGAGAGTCTTGCAAAGTCTGATACGAACCTTCTGTAATATCCTACCAATCCCAAGAAACTTCGCACATATGCTACGGTCTTAGGTATTGGCCAACTCTCTACTGCTTCTACCTTCTTGGGATCCACTGCTACTCCAGCCCCTGATATGATGTGCCCCAAGAATGAAATGTGATCCATCCAAAACTCACACTTGCTGAGCTTAGCGTACAACTGGTTCTCTCTCAGAACCTGCAACACTTTCCTGAGGTGATCTTCATGCTCTTCATCACTAGCTGAGTATACAAGAATATCGTCGAGGAACACAACGACAAATCGATCCAAGTACGGCATAAAGATGCGGTTCATCAAATCCATAAATATTGCTGGAGCATTGGTCAAACCAAACGGCATTACTAAGAATTCGTAATTGCCCGTACTTTGACCTGAATGCCGTCTTGGAAATATCCTCTTTCCGAACTCTCACTTGATGATACCCTGATCGAAGATCTATCTTGGAGAAAACCCTTGCTCTACTCAATTGATCAAACAAGTCGTCGATCCTTGGTAGTGGGTACTTGTTCTTTACTGTTGCCGCGTTGAGCTTTCTGTAGTCAATGCACAATCTTGATGACCCATCCTTCTTCCCTACAAGTACTGGTGTTGTCCATGGTGATTTGCTAACTCGAATGAACTTCTTCGCCTTCAGTTCCTCTATGTGCTGACACACCTTGGCCTGCTCTGAATCTGCCATTCTGTAAACTCGATCTGATATCGGTTTAGTTCCAGGTGCCAACTCTATACTGAACTCAATATCCCTAACCGGTGGTAGACCTGGAAGTTCTTCGGGAAATACATCTAGAAACTCTTCAACTACCTTCGGGACTTGAACTTCTTCCATTGCCGTCACTACTCCTTGTTTATGTTGGTATGACTCTGATCTGACTAAGGTGAACCGCTTCATGCCTGGAATATTAAAAGATACACTCCCTCTACGACAATCTATTGTCGCATGACTGTCCTTCAGCCAGTTCATGCCTAAGATAACGTCGAAATTTTTAACAGGAAATTCTATCAACCTGGCGGGTAAGGAACGCCCGCAAACTACAACGCTACATGCTAGAATAACTCTACTAACTCCTACGAGCCCATTACCAGTGAGTATATTCAACCTCCATGGCAATGTCTCGAATTCCATTCCTAGTCGTGTCGTAAATTGTGCAGATATAAATGAGTGGGATGCTCCCGAATCAAACAATGCTACTGCGGGATATGAGGCGACGAGAATGTTACATGCCACAACATCTCCCGATGCCAATGCCTCTTCCAAGGATAGATTGAATGCCTGCCCTCGGCCTCCTTGTTGGTTCCCATGCTGCGGCCTAGCCTGGTGTTGCTGCTGGCCCCTGCCTTGGTGATGCTGGGGTGGTCTTTGTTGTTGCTGCTGCATCGGCGGTCCCTGCTGCCGAAACATCTGAGCCTGTGACATCAACGGACGTTGTGCCAACGGTCTTACTGCTACCGCTGGTCCTTGATACTGGCCTGCCCCTGGTGCTGGCAGTACAGGGAATTGTTGTACTGGTCCTCCTGACCTCGAATTCATAGGACAGGTGGAAACCCGATGATCTGGACTTCCCCATATCAAACATTGTCCGTTCAATGCCCGACACACACCTCTGGTGTGCCCTGCCTTCCCAAATAGGTGCAGCCCTGGGGGTTGCTGGTTCTTCCTCTGCTGCTGCTGCTGCTGCTGTCTTGCTGGGGGTACTGGCCCTCGCATTGCCACATCGTGAATGCGAATGCCAGGGGGTTGTGCTGTAACTCGGGGCGCTTCTCCCCCCCTCCTTCAATCTGATTGTGAGATCTCTTCTGACCTCCAGTCCTTGATGTGATCCTCTGGATAGTGATCTTATGCCTCCGAGTTGCCGTCAATATATCATCGAAAGTCTGGTAGTTATGCCCCTCTATCAATTGCAAGAGTTCAAGATGGAATCCTTGCTGAAATCTCATAGCCCTCTGGCTCTCCGTTGCTACCATCTCCGGGACAAACCTACTCAGTCTGCAGAACTCTGCTGCATAAGCATCCACTGTCTTGCCGGCCTGCTTGAGGTTGATAAACATCTGTTGTAGCTCGAACTGTGCCACAACTCTATAGTACTTCGTCTTGAACCTTGTAGTAAAATCATCCCAAGCTATGGGATGTCTGATGCCCACTTCTTCTGATTCCCACCAATCACGTACGAGGTCCTGAAGTAACAGCTTCACTTGATCCACACGTTCTCCCGTCGGTACCTTAGCCGCTGTCAGAATAGCCTCGATGTCCTTAAGCCATGCATCTGCTGAAATGGCATCTTTCGTGTCCTCGAAACGACGGGGTTGTACTTGCAGAACCTGGTTGATGCTCCTGAATCAGTCCTCACTCCCCTTTCCAAAGCCGTTTGCAATCCTTGGTTGAGCAATACATTCTGCTCTTGCAGCTGAGTGTGCATGTGTTGCTGGGTCAACATCTGATGTTGCTGAGTAGCCATCATCCCTCTTATAATTTCCAGAAGGGCTGGTGTGTCTACTGCCATAGGGGTAGGCGGAACTGTTGGTAGTGTTGGAACCTCCGGATACTGCAGTCCAGCTGTTGGTTCTACTATCACCTCTTCTTGGATAGTCTCTTGAGGTAGTACCGGCCTTTGTTGCTGACCAACATGGTCTTGTTCTTCATGTTGCCCTTGTTGTTGTTATCCAGCTCTGACAGATGCGGACGAGGTGCCCCTAAGAAAAGGGACAAGAGAGCAATCAAACGATTGGACATGAAAGATCAATGAAGTCAAAGGATACCGGAATGTCAAGCTAGGGTCGGGAGTAACGAATCATGAGATCAAGGAAAAACATGTGTTTGAGACATCCTATAAATTAACACCCTACAAGTCTGAAATTAGACCTGCATGGGCCACCACTAAAATCTTGTCACGTCCCAGAACCAGAATACCGGAAAGCGGGGGCATGACTCAACCAGCTACATATTACGGGTAGATGAATACCGTATAATACGATCAATGCTGTCTAAAAGACGAGGGGGTGCATACTACATGAAAGTCTCACTAGGGTTACTCAGCATCTATTGTCTCAACCATTCAATCAAGAAACAGTAATAGAGAACATGTAAGATAAAGCAGTAAGGCATCCCAAACGCTCAGTCAAAATCTTCTTGATGTCTGGCTTTACAAAATATAGCCAGATGATATAACAAGGTATACACAATCGTTATCAGCTGCAGTCTGACTTAGTTACAATTATGTAAAAGTAAGTACAAGACTATCCGACTAACATGTCGGTGCCAAGCGGCAAAATGTAAAGTAAGTAGCAAAACGAGCAGGGAAGCAAGAAACCCACTCGTGTCCTCCTGCGATCATCCCTCTAGTATTGACCATCTTGGAGGTAGAAGTAAGCTGAGTCCTCGGAAACTGGCTCTAAATTTGGCCATGCAAAACCAGAGAGGTTAGACTCTAATAGCAAGTACCACAAGGAAGCACGACATGAGAAATAAAACCAGTGGGTAAGAGTTAAGAATATGATAAATAAGTCTCCGCTTGCTACTGGGATTCACACAACATCACGACACTTCAAACCAACTTCCCAACCAAACGAAGACAGAAGTTGACCCGTCATGTCCTGACATTCTGATCATCTCAGTAGTTAACGAAGTAGGTACAGTACACAAACAAATCAATTTAAACGGCAATATAATTACTACGGCTTGCTAACTGTGAGTTCCAAGTTGTCCTGGAAATATGCAATAAGGGATTCCTCAATTCTTACTATGTACAAGCAAGGCTAGTCTACCCAGTAATCAATTGCGCCAATCATGAATTAGACGAGTCCCAGCGGGACGCCGTCAACAATATATAGATAGATATAAACAGATACCACTCCCTGCCCGTGTGGCAGATTTGCAGTATCTGTGGGAACCAGCTGGCATGTCGGGACATTAATTGTCCTGAGATGGCTGCCATGTAAGAACTCGAGAATCCATTCTCTCCATGCAATCGTTATTTTATTTAACTTAATAGTCCCTATGTTGATTGAAATCTCATGTCGTGGATCATGGTCATTCAGAATGAGTACTTTCGTACATGGTACGATATGCACAACTCTACAACGATGCCTGTGCGGTTAGATTGTAGGTCTTACATAGCGTAATGCAACAATCAAACCTAGCCACGGAATAATCATGCCTTGACTGTAAGGTACACATGCTGCTTTTAAAGAAACAAGCTGAAGTCTGCACGTGTCCATATGCCAATGTTCGGGATCGGCTAGTCGATTGCAATGGTTCATGTTTAATATGAACGTGTCTCATTCAATTTCAATAAGGCGACTAGCCAGTCTCTTAGTTCCAACTAGGAACACATGATCAATCATTAGTCGAGGTAACAATCAATGTCAATTTGTGATAAGGCATGAAAGTCAACTAGCATTTGGTATGGTCGAGTCTATAACTCTCAGGGTTAAGTTCCAGTCATTCTGGGTATCCATAAACCAATCGAGACACAGGGCACATTCCACACAACAATATGTATTAAAATATTAACATATCATGATTATATCAAGTTCATGTGAAAAATGCGTAAGGATATAATAAGGGGTGCCATGCGCCCAAGGAAGTAGAGTTACGCGTAAAGGAATAATTTAAACATTACGCGTGAACTTGTACGCGTAAAGGGAATAACATTACGCGTGGATGAATACGCGTAAAGAAATATTATTATGCGGGAACTTGTACGCGTAAAGGGTAGAGTCACGCGTGAAGGAAATAAAGCTTACGCGTAAAGGGAATACGCTCAATAAAGGAATAAAGTTGCGCGTAAAAACTCGTCTTACGCCAAGCCAGAAGAATATGCGTAAAGAATAATGTTACGCGTGGAGGAAGTAACGTTACGCCTGAACTTGCACGCGTAAAGAGTTTAAAGTTTACGCAGGAATGAATACGCGTAAATTATAATGTTACGCGTGAAACATTGTACGCGTAAAGAAATAACATTACGCGTAAAGGAAATAGGAAATCATGTTACGTGTGAATTAGGACGCGTAAAGAAGTAACATTACGCGTGAAGGAATACGCGTAAAGGAAATACGCCAAGCCAGAAGAATAGACTTGCGTAATTCCAGATGCACGCTGACACGAATGATCGTGGGCGTAGAGCTTGATAATACGCGGGCACGTATAAACGTGGACGCAGAGCTTGATAATACGCGGACACGTAAAACGTGGGCGTAGAGAACCTCTCGAACTCCAATTCCATGAAACCTTCAATTGAAGCCAATAATGAGACTTCCATGGATCAAATTGGGGTATAACACAAATCTCAACAACCTGGAATGCTCAAAATTTGGAAATAAGGGAGTCTGAGAGATTAAAACCATTAAAATATGAAAATAGCAAATTTTTAGATCTACAAAAATAAAACTTTCAAAATGGAAAATGTCGAGTTCTAAACTATCTTAGAATCATGAGAGAAAGATAAATGAACCATTAAAATGGGTTCTCATGTGGAAGTAAGATGCACTTGCCTATGCTCTTGGTAGGTGGAGAGAGTTATGAGGAAGAAGAAGGATAGTAAATGAGAATGAATGAAGAGAGAGAAGGGTTGGGCTTTAAATGGATGGTGGTAGGTAGGGGGTTGGTTGGGTTCATGATGAACCATCCTAAACCAAAACAAAGCAAAAGTAGAAAATAAAATATAGGAAAAATAATTAGCGTAAAATTAAAGGAATTAAATACAGAACAAATGCATGAAATATTAAATAAATACATTCAAGCAGTATATGCATTAAAATACGTATTCTGGGAACGGAAAGTGACAAGGTGCGTAGGTGTGATTTCTTAGGATTAGCTTGATATCGTTCACAAATGCAAACGCTAAACATTATATCAGAGCGACTAGCAGTTAAGTAAAGTAAACTACCAATCATACCTTGATACTTAAGCTGGTCGACTGGTTTGCCACTTTCATTAATGTCAAGTCGTGTTGATGTATCCATTGGCGTGCCGATAGGCTTTACGTTCTCGAAGTCATACTTCTTCAGTAAGTCCTTCGTGTACTTGGCTTGATTGATGAAGTTCCCTGCGAGTGCTGTTTGATCTGGAGTCCTAGGAAGTAGTTGAGCTCTCCCATCATACTCATTTCAATTCACTCTGTATACACTTAGCAAAATCTTGACAAAGTTTCTCGTTAGTAGAACTGAAAATAATGTCATCTATGTAAATTTGCATAAGTAAAATACTGTTAACTGAAGATTTGATAAATATGGTTGTATCAATTCTTCCTTTTGAAAAACTATTTTCAAGTAGAAAAGCACTTAGGCGTTCAAACCAAGCGTGCGGTGCTTGTTTGAGACCATAGAGACCTTTTCTAAGCTTTGGAAACGTGATAAGGTTTTTGAAAATCTTTAAAACCAGGGGGTTGTTTCACAAAAACTTCTTCCTTCAATGATCCGTTCAAAAATGTACTTTTCACGTCCTTTTGAAAAAGTTTAAAATTGTGAAAACATGCAAGTGCACAAAACATGCGAATGGATTCTAGTCTAGCAACATGAGCATATGTCTCGTCATAATCAATTCCTTCTTCTTGATTATAACATTGTGCGACTAGATGTGCTTTGTTGCGTAGAACTTGTCCATCCTCACTCAGTTTATTTCGGAACACCTATTTGGTACTAATTATCGATTTCGGTTTAGGAATAAGTTCCCAAACTTGGTTTTCTCAAATTGATTAAGTTCCTCTTGCATTGCATCAATCCAAACTCATCAGAAAATGCATCTGCTACTTACTTAGGTTCTACTTGAGAAATGGAAGCTACATTTGCTGCTATACTCTAGTAGAAGAACGCGTACCTACGCCTTTAGATACCACCTATTACGAGTGTCTCTGGATGGTCTGGCATGAACTTTATCTTCTTTGGTAGACTTTCCAGATAGCTCTCGTTGGTAGCAGTATCTTTGGGTG